>LPNX011001087.1:20485-136807 GCA_001517045.1 Pseudotsuga menziesii | reverse complement strand
TATCAGGATATACGATGCATATTAACATTGTGGCATCATGTAACTATGCATTTTAATTAAATAACCCCAACCAGCTATGTTCACTGCAACCAAATTGAGAAGGGGCATCATTTTCTAAGGTTAAGGAGGGGTAATGTTAAACCTTGATCCCATGACGGAAAATCCATGTGTCTCCACCCTGTTTAAGTTTTCTCACCTTCCCTTGTCTTATCCAACTACCACCTTAAATGTTCCACTGTTCGTTGAAGCAGTTATTGTTGGCAGGAATGCCATTCCTTGCCCACACGCACACTCCATCAAGTTGACCCTCACGCCGGAAAGAAAACCACTATGCCCACGATCCCATTCTCTCCACGACTGCACTCTCTTGTCAGTTGGGGGGGTTCACTCTCATGCAGGGACGTTTTGTCTATTTGCCTTCTCATGCGCAGGGGGTTCGGATGGTCTTCCTCACGCAGAGTTGAGTTAAGAAGGGGTGCGATTTCTTGTTTGAGGGTTCGTTCTCTTTTTTCTGTGGGATTTCTATTCTATGAAATGTTCTTCCTCTAGCTAGTGTAGAGCATGGAGGTTCCTATTGTATTATCGAACTGTGTATTGTCTCGTCCATGACCGTGAACCATGGCTGTAGTTTCCTTTGTGAGATGTTTTCCTCCTGTTCACACAGAGAGGCTGTGACTTATCTCCTCCATTGCCGACTATGTAAAGTTGTCGACGCTTCAATGTTGTTTCCCACAATTGCTATCAGTGATTTCTTCACTGAACGCTGGATGTGGTCTTGTTCATGTTTTGTTGGGTTGCATCTCCCTTTGAGTTTTGGGCTGCTGTAGGTTGTTGAGGAATCTTTTTGGCCATGATAGGGCCAAGAACGATTCAGGGTGTTGTTCTTCCCCTATGCAAGCTTTAATAGATGGTTTACTGCATGCACGCAATGATTTTGTCCTCGGACTACATTGGAGTGGTGAATGAGGGCCTGATGTTCTTGATAAACCTGGTGCGATTGGGAACCACACAGACAAAGCTAGTGGGATGAATTTCTTCTCCAAAACCCCTAAATAGCACTGGAAGGGAGATCAGGGTCTGAGGGACTGCGTTGCAGAGAAAGGACTGATTTCCTTGTGTTGGGTGTTTGTGGGTGTCCTAGAAGCCAGGCTAGTTCTGGTGTAGGTGTCCTTAGCTCTTCAAGGAGCTCACCATCTTAGCATTTAGCCTTTCCTAACTGCTGGATGACTTGATAAACACAAATTTGTTGGCTTGGCTAATCCATTGTTCACCTATCCCAACTATGTTGGCTTGGCTAAACTGTGTATCCTTGTTGTGTTGTTATCCTTGGTTATGTGTAATCTTGCTAGTTCCTTACTCCTAGGGGAATCATGCCCAACTCGGGGGTGGCGGTTTTTCTGAGAGATTAAAGAGCACACGGGCCTATGGTTGGGTGGAACGTTGCAGTAACGTAGCTAGTTGCAGGATAGTTCTCATAAGATAAGTATTCTTGACTAATCTGTTTTGCAATCATATTTACTATTAATGAATTAGGATAATAGACATGTTGAATGTTGTTTGCTGCTGCTACGTATATGAACAATTACACATCTTAGTATGTTTTATGTTTAAGCATTTTGATTCAGCATTATATGCATGATCATGTTCATGGGTCTAGATGCCCGTATGTTTGGTGTTTAATAGTGTCCTCTTTCCCGGTCAGAGGGTTGGGGATGTTACACTGTCTGCAAAAGCTTTATCAAATTTTTATTGTAACCAGGTTTTCTTTTGAATAAGAACTTAACATTTCACAAATTTATGTGCAGACTTCTTCTACAGGTGCTACTAAGAGCTCAGAGACATAGGATACTTCAGGAGAAAGGTTCTCCACGCTTCTCGACCAACCAAGTAAGCCTCGGTTTCATACCTGAGGTTTCCTTCTGTGATGATGTGTGGGTTTTGGAAAGAGTACTGTCTCACCGAGACTTAAGTTCTCTTGCCATAGCTGCGTTTGAACCATGTTGTGGTTGTAGAGGCCGTGCGGCCTTAGGCTCTTCTATTCGATTGTCTAAAATTTTCTTAGGGTTTTGCAGTGGTAAATACCTTGTTTTTAACTTGTAAAAGTTGACAGTAAAATGAGTACTTTGGCTTGTGAAGAAAAGAGATTTTGTTAGACTGTGGTCATCATGGTTTTTTTGGCTTGTAAAATTCTATTTTGTTTAAGATTAATAATGAAACTTTGAAGAACCTTGTGGTTAAATTACCTATATCTACAGGATGATTTGATAAAAGAAAAAGAAAAGTTTTCTTTGCTGTAAATGTTCATGATTTTGATTTTTATTAATGAGGATATTCTCTGGAAATTCAATATGTGACCTAGCTCTGAGTTTTCCTTTTTGTATAGAGATTGGCTTATGGAAAATAATAAAGGAAAAAAGGGGTATTACTATTACGTGAACTCGACTTTGTAATTTTGAATAGGAATATTTAATTTATCTTTTCTTATTTTATTTTAGTATATATTTGATAAACAGTCCAATACTATTTTTGTGTAAATTTTATTTAATATTGTAGAATGCGAATAAGGGTAAAACTATAAATGCCTATTTATGTTATTTTTTTGTTTCTTATAATAGTTATTAATTATAGGTATCTATATTAGGGTTAAGCTTTAAAGACAATGTGTTTACTGTGCTAATAAGAAACACCGTTACACATACTATGAAATGTATTTTAATCAACATTCTTTTGTGGAAGTTTATATTTATAATTTTTACAGATATATTCTAGTTAAAGAAACTTATGAAAATAGAGGGATTTCCTGCTAAACATTTCTATAAATATTTTAACAGTTGAAAGTAAATAATTATATTCCTACACTTCTTGAATTGATTTACTCATCATAATTATTTTCACCTACTGTACTGGAGTACTACCTTGTTGAAGGTGTGGAAAAATACAGTCAAGCATTTTTATCCATCAGTAAATTTTCACTAACCCTAAATCATTTATTCTAATACATAACTAAAACAGAACTTATAAATCTTAGATCAATAAAAGATTTAACTAACTAACAAAATAGTCATATAGATGCATGAAATGCTAAAATTATACATTCCATATTTCTATACTTGCATAGATAAATTAGAAATAACTTGTAGAACCTAGTTGTATAGCAGAGGAGACAACAACTTAAGGAGCCCGTTCCTCCCAACCAACTCCTGAAGATAGCTGAGATGCAAATCTTAGGATCCCTGAGCCTATCTACTGGTCCACCTGGTTGAAAGAACTAGGTGAGAGAATAGGTTTAGAAACCTCTACCATTCCACAGATTAATCAACAATAATATTCCTTCCTGTAGCAGTAAGAACTCATCTCAAAAAATAGTTGCACTAGTTCAGTACATCAACACTTTCCACTCAAATACTTCTTCCTTCCCCTCCATCGAATTTTTTTGTGCACCAATTTCACTCAAAAATTTCACAAGTAAAGAATGAGCAACCTTATTTGAATTCAATGGGTAGTTTTATTAGCATGCCTAGGACTTTTGGGTGAGTTTTCACTTAATCACCCACCTGCTCTTGTTCCACTTTCTTGGGGAACATGACCACAAAAATAGGGGACTTGCCACCTGCAACAACTAGAAGTAGTTTGAGGATGCTGCCAAGTGTCAATCTGATCTCAACCCAGCCTATTCCACAAAGTGACCAGTAAACACTAATTTAACAACCTCCTTAAGTTGTTCTCTCATCTTTTATTTATTAATTAATAAAATATTCAGCAATTAAATGCAATTATCCTTGACCCCACTTGGTCAAGAGTTACAAACTTTATAATAAAATTAAAACATAATGTCTCCTAAAACATAAAATGTTTTTGCAATTTGGGGTATGTGACATCCCACATGTATCACTATAATTATATCCTTTGTAACCATTCTATATATAAAGAGGTGGAAATTCATTTATCCCACACGTGTTATGGGATGCATTGTAATCCAAACCTCTTGGTATATAAGAGAGGTGAAGGAGACCCTTTTAGGTATGTGTTGATTGTAGTTCATCACACATCACATGTTGTGTATTTCATTTGTACACACATGATTGTGACATGATTGGGTGATGGAGCTTAATGTGATGCATATGTGAGGATTCCATGTAATATTTGTTAGATTTTTATCATTTAAGCTAGCATTAACTTAGGATATTAGCTAAGAGAATAACCAGCACAACAATCAAACACATAAGACAATGAACACAAATACTTTCCTCGGGGAAACCATAAAGGACAAAACCCCACAACTTCCTCAGAGATAGAATCACCACCAAAATCAAAGCCCCAAAAATAGTAAGATGATATCCCAACAGCAGTAGCCTCTTTCTCCCTAGCCCCAACAACTTCTTCTTCCTCAGCTATGCGCTACAACTGAGTGTGAGTGAGTGTGTGATAAATAGAGAGGCTCACTCTCTATTTATACTAATTCCTAACTTGACAATGACTCACTAGGGCCGACTTCTCTAGGAGAGTCTAATAACCCTAGTGCCCCGGAACTGCGACGTCTTTAACCCTTGAACAATAGGAGGGTTACCCACATTGACTTGACATGACTTGTTTACATTATAGAACATCCCAATAGGAACATAGGGGTGTGACATGACTCAATTACATTACAGAAACTTCCTGGAATAAACATTGGGGTACAATACATGAAATATACAAGTGAATACATTCCAAAGTTACAAATACATCAACACTCCCTCTTAACTAGGAAGCTATTCTTTTGACACAATTTTCAGCACTGGTCTTCTTTTCTGTATCGACTGGATCATCTTCATCTTCAAGTTGTCTTCATCTTCAAGTCTTCTTCATCTTCAAGTCATCTTCATCTTCAAGTCTTCTTCATCTTTAAGTCATATTCATCTTCAATTCTTCTTCTTTTTCAAGTCATCTTCATCACGGGATCTAGATCATCACTTGATCTAGATCACCACTACTGGATCATCACTGCTAGATCATCATCATTATTTCATCATCAAATCTGGATCATCATCAGGTCTGGATCATCATCACATTTGGACCATCACTTGATCTGGATCATCATCAAGTCAGGATAATCATCATTGGTGCTATCTCTCAATTCTTCTCGTCATAGGAAGTTCTACAGAGCCAACCCTTTTTCATGCTGGTTGTAGGCCTACCCTTCATGTAGGTCTTCAACGCTTATATCTTACCCTAAGTCAGAATGGCCTGCCCAGCTCTTACATCTGACCTCGTCTTGTCAGAAAGGCATGCCCAACACTCACATCTGACCTCATCTTGTCAAAAAGGCCCAGTACTCACATCTGACCATGTGTAAACACATCCCGCGAGAATGGCTCAGCACTTATATCCGACCATGTATGAACACACCGCATTGGAAGGGCTCTGCACTTACATTCGACCATGTGTGAACACACTGCATCGAAATGGCTCTGCACTTACATCTGATCATGTTCGAAAACACTGTATCGGAAGGGCTCTGCACTTACATTTGACCATGTTCAAAAACAACACATCGGAAGGGATTTCAGTCCCAGACTGAGGATTCCTGGTAACTAACCAGGTGCCTCCATTCTCCCAGAGAATGGCATCAGCCCTTATATATGATCAAGTGGGAACACATCCCTCAATCACATCACAATGGCCATGCACTCATATCTGATCATGTAAGACTACATCTCATAGTCATATCAGAATGGCCCTCAGTCCAAGATTGAGTATTCCTGGTAGCTGACCAAGTGCCTCCATTCTCCTAGAGAATGGAAACTCAACACCAAGATGAGTATTCTTGGTAACTAACCGGGTTCCTCCATTCCAAGAATGGCACTCAGCACTTATATCTGATCATGTAGGAACCAATCCTATAGTCACATCAGAATGGCTCAGCACTCATATTTGACATGGAAGGAACCAATCCTCTCACCATGATAGAATGTCTCATCTCTTACATCTGACCATGGAAGGAACCTAATCATCTCACCACATCAGAATGGCTCTTAGACTCATCATTTCCCCTTGGAGGGAACCTCGATCTAGAGAACACCAAGCTTCTCCTTGAAGTACTCAAACTTCACTCTGGCCAATGGATTCATCAACACATTAGCTATCTATTCATCCGTCGCAACATACTAGAGCTTCACTACTCCTCTCTGCACCATATCCCTGATATAGTGATACTTAATCTCAATATGATTCGACTTGTCATGGAACACTGGGTTCTTCGACAACTTCACACAACTCTGGTTGTCGCAATATATACAAGTAGCATCAAACTGGAGATCAAATAAATCAGACAGTAGCTTTCTCAGCCACACTGCCTCACAACTAGCTGAACAAGCTGCGAAATACTCTACTTCAGCTGTACTCAGTGCCACACATGACTAATTCTTGCTAAACCAAGAGATCACACCTAATCCCATACTGAAGCAACATCCTGAAGTGCTCTTCCTATCGATGGCACTTCCTGCCCAATCTGAATCAACATAACCCTCCAGGTTAATCTTATGATTCACTTTGTACTTGAGCCCATAATCAATTGTACCCTTCACGTACCTCATAATATGCTTTGCAACAATCAAGTGAACATGTCTCGGATCTGTTAGGAACTGGCTCAAAGTGTTCACAGCAAAGCAAATATCTGGTCTCTTGTTCGTCGGGTACATCAAGGACCCAGTCATCTGATGATACATCATAGCATCAACTGCTTCTAATGAGGCATCGCTCAATAGCTTCAGGTTTGATGCCATAGGTGTGCTTATGGCCTTGCAGTCCATCATCTAAAACCTCTTCAAGAGCTCTACTGCATACTTCCCTTTTCCGAGAAAGATTCCATCCATATTCTGCCACACCTCCATGCCTAGAAAATAGTGCATCATACCCAAGTGTTTCATTTCAAACTTGGCAGCAAGTTTTCGCTTCGTATAAAAAATCAATCCATCGATACCTGTTACAAATAGATCATCTACATATAGTAGGAGTATCACTGGGTTACCATCTTCAACCTTATAGTAAAGGTTGGAATCTGCTTTACTTTTGGTAAAGCCTAAACTGGATAGAAAGCCATCAATTCTACCGTACCATGTCATGGGTGCCTGTTTCAAACCGTAAAGGGATTTCTTCAATATACACACATGAGACTCCCTATCATGTGTCTCAAAACCGAGTGGCTATTCCACATACACTTCCTCTTCTACTATACCATTCAAGAAGGCAGTCTTGACATCCATCTGGTGTATCTTCCATTTCATCATTGTAGCTAGAGCAAGTACTGATCTGATGGAAGTGTATCTAGATACAGGTGCAAAATTTTCTTCATAATCTATTCCTTCTTTCTAGGAGAAGCCACGAGCCACAAATCTTGCTTTATATTTCTCTATGCGGCCATCTACAGCATGCTTGATCTTGTAGATCCATTTGGAAGTTACAATGGACTTCCCTTCTAGTCTTGGGACAACATCCCAAACATCATTCTTTGTGATAGGTTAATACTCTTCGATCATAGCATCCTTCCATTCTTTCCTTTCTGTCGCTTCTTCATAGTTGGAAGGTTCTTTATCAATAATGTCACATAGCAGGGCTGCATAACTAGAGTAGGACTTAGTTATCTTCCTTCCTCTCTGTGTTTCTTCAGAAGCTCCATATCTTTCTGCACCTTGGATAATTTCACATACCCAAGAAGGTTTCCTCTTGTGAGGATTATTCTCCTGAGGTGGATCCACAGGAGTCTTGAGGTTCTTCTAATTGTCGATCCTCTTCTTGAATTTCTTCGTTCATGATTGTATCATGAATTCTCGGTGCTTCTGTTTCTTTAGGTTCTTTAGCCGGTCTCTTCTTGGATTTGATGTAGGCTGAATCTTCGTCAAATTTTACATCTCTGCTGATGTCAATCTTCTTGAATCATGGGAAGTATATTTTGTAATCCTTTGAGCTTTCAGAGTATTCCACAAATATACCCTTCTTTCCTGAAGGATCTAACTTCGTTCTCTTTTCTTTCAGAATGTGTATGTATATAGGACAGCTAAATCTTCTGAGATGGCTGACTTCTGGTTTCTTGCCAGAAAAGAATTCTTCAGGTGTTTTATTCTTGAGTACTCTGTGTGGAGTACGGTTCTGTACATACACCGTTGTTCTGGCAGCTTTTGCCCATAGATGCATGGGAAGATCTTGATCATGAATCATGGCCCTTGGTGCTTCCATGATCATTCTATTCTTTCTTTATGCAGTCCCATTTTTTTGTGGATTATATGGAGTGGATAACTCCCTCTTAATCCTTGAGTCTTTGCATAGCTATTTGAATTCATTTGATGTGAATTCTCATCCATTATCTAATCGAAAGGTCTTGATCTTCTTTTCAGTGTGGTTCTCAATCAAGGCTTTGAATTCCTTGAACTTGCTGAATAATTCATCTTTGTTCTTTAGAAAGTATATCCATGTATTTCTAGAAAAATCATCAATAAAATAAACATAGTATACATACCCGCTTAGTGAACTGGATGGCATTGGACCGTATACAACGAAGTGGATGATTTCCAAGATTCCTTTTGCCTTGCTCTCGCTACTTGGAAATGTCTTCTTTGTGTTCTTCCCTTTCGCACATCCTTTGCATACACCTTCATGTTTTGTCTGCATTTCTGGGATACCTTCAACAATTTTTCTTGTAAGTGGTAGTGCTCTATAATGCACATGTGCAAGCCTTGCCAAAGCTCATTTGGTTCTACCCAGTCATGAACCAAAGCTTGTTCTGTTTGGCCCTTCAATTTCTATAGTCCTACTTCTTGTTCCCCAATCACTACTGCATCATCAAAAGACTTTCCCTTTGGCCACATGACGACTTGGACATATACAAATGCAACCCTGATTCATTTTGCATCCAATGCAGATATGGAGAGGAGGTTCTGCTTTAGTCCAGGTACAAACAATACATCTTTCATCTTGATAGACTTTCCAAAGTCTAGCTTATATGAGGATTCACCACTACCTTCTATTGGATACTGGTAGTCATCTCCAAGTTTCACCTTGTGAGGTGATTCATGTTCAGATAGTTTCACAAAGGATTCCTTGAATCCTATCATATGTTTGGAAGCACCACTGTCTATAAGCCAAGCATTGCTTCCATATGTGATAGTTCATGTAAGAGCAGAAATCAGAACATATTTTTCATCACTTGAATAATCATCACTGTCTTGTCTGGCTCTCTTTTTGGAAGGTTCATCATCCTCTGTAGAATGAGCATGATGTCTTCTCCTGTTTCCCTTATTCTTGTGAGAGCTACTTTTGTTTCTAGGACAATCTCTAGCAAAGTGTCCTCTTTCATCACATGTATAGCAAATGTACTTAGACATATCTCTAGGATTTCTAAAATTACTCTTCTGGTGAGAGTGCTTACCTTCATGGTGGCTATTTTTGGTTTTCTTGGAATGTACTGTGAGAGCTTGATTTTCACTTCCCATCTTCTCTTCTTGAGCTGCTATCCGAGCTTCTTCTTAAGAGCATTCTTCCCATAGTCTAATGAACTTGGCTAGATTCTTTCTGGCACAGATCCCTTGAATGAAAGAGTCCCATGTCCTAGGGATACCATTCAAGGTGGTCATTACAATCTCTTCATTCTCCACTTCTTCATCTACTGCTTCAAGTTGTTCTTTGATCTAGGAGACCCTTGTGAATTATGACTGTATGGTCTCCACATTCTGGATCTTCACATTCTTCAATTGGTTCATCAAGGTCATCTTCCGGTTTATGTTCTTTCCTTCGAATAGTTTGGTCAGCGAATCAAACATAGCTTTAGGTGTATTTAGGGAGGACACTTGTTGTATGAGGTGATCCTTGATTGAATCAGCAATAATCCTCTTAGCCATAACCAACTTCTTCTTGTGTAAGGCCTTATCCTCATCTCCCTTTGGAACTGGAATCTCCTCATTATAGAGGATCCCAACTCATTTTCTTCCAGGACCAAAGAGATCCTCTACTTCTAGGCTTGGAAGTTATCAGTTCCCTCAAGATTTTCATCAAGCTTGGTATGATGAGACATCTTAACTGAGAACCTCAAATGGAAGTACAAAATATTTAGATCTTACCAGGTTAAGATGTCGGATCTGGATCTGGAGCTGAATTTCTACAATGATGGTTTAGGAGCATATTAGGGTTTGACTTTTCTGGAGTTCTATCCAACCAAAAAAATTGATCTTGATCTCTAAACTTCGATTTTGAGGAGGAGATCAATCCAGGCCTGGGATCACTCAAAAATTCCACTTCTGTGGAAAGCCCTAATTTTCGGTCATAGTGTCAGGTCAAAAACTGAAAATGCTTAGAATCAGATTCTGTTTCGCCAGAAAGATGTGCCTTAGGGAGTAGAGTCAGCCCAACCTTCTTTTGCTTAAAATCTGTGGAGAGAGATCCAAAAAGTAGGAAGCGCTAGTTTTTCGCAGTTGCATAGTGTCTTCTTGTTCGGCCCAGAAATGGCCCCTTTTTGACCACCCTTATCCACCTCTTTTTGCCTCATCCTACCCTATTGTGCATGCTAAACATATGTTTTTCCCTCACTTGGCCCCTCAAGTCATAATGGTATGATTAATCATTTTCTTATTTTATTAATGCTTAGGATTGTGGTAATCAAGGATCTACATCTTAAATTATTCTAACATATGATGGTTTTCTAAAGATATTTTGAGATATAGAGAATACAGGTGTAGTGGGCTGAACATGCCAAAGAAGGGATGGACATTTATTGCTAAAGCTAATTGCCATCCATTCCATCGTTGCTCAAAGAACACGATCTCCGTGTATTAGTCCATGCGAGCTGTACAAGGGTAGCTGCAATAGATTGCGACAGATTTGGAGGCAACAGTGCACCGCTGCTCAAAAGTAGTTGTAATCTATGGGATATCTTCTCCACTAAATCAGGATCATTATTTCTGGGTCGAATAACAACTTCCCTATATCTTCTACTCTTAACCTGCCATGATTGTAACAGTTTATTGTAATTGGGATAGCCTGAAGATCAGAGATCTTCATGGCTGCCCAATAATAGGAAGAGGATGTTATGACTATAATTGTATAAATATGGGGAACTATTCTGAGCCAGGGGTTGAACATTTAACTAAATTATTGTATCAGCTGATTGAGGTTGCATGATTCATCTTCCATCCCTAATACAAGGAGTTTGATTTAGATCTCGATGTTTTAATATGTGTTATTTCCAACATCTCTATGTGAAGGTTGGGCCCGCCTTCCCACAGGGATTGCTGAGTTAATTAGGTATTTATTTTTTTTTGTGATTTTGTGATAATTTACTTTCTTCATAGTAAGCTGCAATAGTTGTTGATTGACAGTGTGTTATTGGGTAAATAGTAATTGCATTTCTTGTAAGATTGCAGTGGTAATGTGTGTTAGTCGATTGTATAGGTAATTGTCCCTTATGCACTGTGTGATAGCTGTAAAAACCATGTTCATCCCTATTTCTTTCAATTTTTGTTTCCATAGATCTTTTCAATTCATTCCCTTACTTTTATAGTTGCAGAATTTCATTCCTGTACTTTGAATTTATAGAATAGCTGAATTCAATTTATGTCCTTTGGATTTCTAGAATAACTAAATCAAGATAATTGGGTGAATCATTAGATGGTTTGGCAATCAGGATTTCATTTTCTGCAAGAGTAATCTAGATTTTATTTCCTGAATCTTTCACTTCTAGATTAAGAATCATAAAAGGTAATTGTGGCTGTATTCTTGAGAAGGTAAATCAGATTAAGTGGATTATGGGACGAGCATGGATGAACAATAAAGTAGGCATTAGAGGAAATTTCAACTCAAAATGGGCCTCCTAAAATGAGCTAATAAAATAATAGTTAAAATAATAAAATAATATTTATTAATTTTGGAGGAAGAAAAGAAAAAAACTACTTTTTTGTTTGTATTTTTGACATATCTCCATGTGTTTTTACTCAAATTTCGATCAGGAGAGCTCGTTGGATGTGGAATTAAATTTTGCATCCAACGAGTACCCACTCGGCATACTTTTGATGGACCCCGCTACCCCAAAAACAAGAAATACCTGAAAAAATGGAATGATGATGGAATGATGATGTCATCATTCCATTTTTTCAGGTATTTCTTCTTTTCGGGGTAGCAGGGTCTGTCAAAAGTATGCCGAGTGGGTACTCGTTGGATGCAGAATTTAATTCCGCATCCAACGAGCTCTCCCGATCGAAATTTGAGTAAAAACACAAGGAGATACGTCAAAAATACAAACAAAAAAAGTAGTTTTTTTAATGATACCTATCCCCAAATTTATATTTAAAAAGTGTTTAAGACCTATATGGTATTTCAAATTTAAAGCAATTTCATTGGCTAACACATGATGACATGGAATTTGAATAAAAGTTAAAAGGCCCATTTTGAGTTGAAATTTCCTCTAATGATCATTTACTTACGGAAACTTAGTGTTTAAGCATATATAGTGCATATTATCCTTGAAGTAAAAGACTTCCCTGGGTTGACAATAAATATTGAAAAATATGTATGTTAGCTTTAATTAACTTGCGTATAGGTTTCCCAACATTTTTCCACCATTTCCAGGGAGGATAAGTATTAGACACTATCATAGTTGCATCCAATAATCGTCTCTATTCAGTATTCTTCAGTTCTTGTTCTGTTTGCATGATTTGGGTTGCATGAATACAAGAAGGGTATAGAGTGATCATCTTATAAATCCAAGAACCCCACAGAACACTAACATTGCAGGTGGTCGAGGCCGTGTGTGAGGTCCAAAATTGGGGAGAAGAACATTCATTGACGATATGGTTGATAGAACCAATTCTTCTACCATGGCTCGCTATCAGGAAACACCCATAAGAACAAGCCCTTCCAACCCTGGAGTGCCAACGTCAGGTTCTATAGTGGAGAACACATGAGGAGCTGCAACACCCTCGAATACCCTTGCAGAGGAAGACATAGTTAGTACTGTAGGATTGCCTGATCGGGATTTGATCTATCACATTAATGGGAAGGTTGTGACTGAAGAGGAGTGGACACAGTTCCATCAGAAATTCATCGATTAGTGGAAGAACGAAGAGGATAAAACAAAAGAAAATATGAGTAACAGACACGATTCCGAAGAGGAAGAGCCAATGGGAGAAAATCATCATCATGAAGGTAATTCCCTTCCTGAAGGGATGGTGGCTAAACTTCAGTTCCCAATTCAACAACCAAAAGGGATAGCCCCCATGAAAAATATATTGCCATCGGTGTTGCCTCACTTTTATGGAAAAGCGGTAGAGGATCCAGATGAATTTATTTTCGAATTTGATATCCTCTGTCGTAGCTATGACTACACCACCAATGCACAAAAGTTGAAACTCTTCCCCGCCACTCTGAAGGACAATGCATTACGTTGGTTTATGAGCCTAGGAGGTAGAACTGTCACTAATTGGGATAGGATGAAACAGGTGTTCATGGAGAAATATGAGGAGTATTGCAATACCAAGAATAAGAGAGAAGAACTATTTAAAATGGTACAGAAGGATGATGAAAGTTTGGAAGATTTTGTCGAAAGGCTTTTATATAATGTGCAGAGAGCTGGACAAACTAATATGGGGTTAGATGTGATCAAAATAATCCTACTTCATGGGATTAGGGATGATTTCCTAGATATGTTAAACCTACTAGGAAAGGGGGATATCTCCAAGGAGTCCTTAGAGAAAATCATGGAACTGTGCAAAAGGTACTCTAGGGGATCTTCCAGGAATAACATGCGGGACAAACGGGACAAATTAGAACGTGATGTCTTCAATAGAACTCAGAATTCCTCTAATGGAGGAGCCACCTGTAAAGAGATAGGTAATATCCTCAAAAATTTCAAAACTGAAATGATGAGCTCCATCTCCTCAGAAATAGATGTCCTGAGGAAAAAGCAGAAACAAGCAGTAGAGGATCTCACACTAGGTGTATTCTGCCTTAGATGTAGAAAGAACCACCCTCTAAAGGAGTGTCTGCTTGACAAGATAGAAGTATGTCAGTTGTGCGAGCTGAACCATGAAAAAAAATAATTCCCATCACTACCTCAAGTGAAGACTGTTCTGCAGGAATCAACTCCAGAGGTGGAACCAACCTACTTTAATGCACAAAAGAAGCCCTTGAAGCCTCAAAATCAAGGTATGATTCTAGGCTTGTTTCAATTTTTGAATAACATGAATAATTGGAATAATATGAAACATATGAATACACAATTCCCTTCATCTTATTCTAATCCTTAATGGTACCCATCTCAACCTTCAATGCAAAATTTTAACTCCTGGAACCCCTGGGCTCAGCCACCATAGCCACTGAACCAACCAAACTGGTCTCCTAGATGGAGGAATTTCCATCCAGGGAACTAGCTTCCCCATAATCAACCCTCTCAACAACTTCCACATCAACCATTTTTTCAATAGCTATACCCTCCTCAATATTCTCAACCTTATTAGCAGTTGCAGCTGCAACTCTAGAACAATGCTATCCCCAATATGTCGATACGACCTTAGCTACCTGCTCAACCTAACCCTAACCCAAATAATAAAACATTCCATCAGTTTGAGACTGTCCACATGCCTGCCTACTCCCTTACCCCTGTACCCTGCAATGATATCCACTTACGATTAGGAAAGGTAGTGGAGCCTTTGATCATCGAGGATGTTCCATCCTCTGTTCATGAAGAAGGGATGAATCCACAATATTTATCTAAGGGAGTGACCCCTATTATTGAGGATGTTGGACATCCTACTAATATGCTGGCTGAAACACAGAACGATACATCTATCGACACACAACATACCCAGCTGATTAGGGAACCACCATAACCTGAAAGATTAATGCTACCAAAGATAGTGGGACAACCTCAGTTTAACCTCTTAGGAGAGTTAAAAAATATTTATGTTAAAATTCCTCTCCTTCAGGCCCTTCAAGATGTACCTATCTATGCTAGAACTATTTGAGATCTGTCTACAAGGAAACCAGGAAGGAAACCCAGGGATCCTCCCACTGTTCATGTCATAGGGAAATTATCTGCATTAATAATGGGAAAACCCTCTTGGGCAAATACGATGATCCTGGGAATTCCACTGTCACTGTAAAGACTGGGACTCACACAGATACCCAACGTACTGGTAGACTTAGGAGCCACAATTAATGTCATGACTAT
Organism: Pseudotsuga menziesii; assembly: GCA_001517045.1. Lineage (NCBI taxonomy): Eukaryota > Viridiplantae > Streptophyta > Pinopsida > Pinales > Pinaceae > Pseudotsuga > Pseudotsuga menziesii. The sequence continues at coordinate 121,617 of LPNX011001087.1, read as the reverse complement.
TGAAACTGTAAGAAAACTTGGGCTCACTAATCTCAGGCCAACCCACACCATTTTAGAACTGGCAGATAGACCCACTATTAAACTTGAAGGAATTTTTGATGATCTCATCATCTCAGTTGATTCGTGGGAGTACCTTGCTGACTTCTTGGTTTTACAACCCAAGTCACAGCTAGGAGGACACCCATCGATCTTGGGAAGACTTTGGTTAGCTACATCTGATGCTTGCATCAGTTGTCGATCTAGGTCTATGACCATATCAGATGGTACCGAAATAAAGAACCTCACTCTCTATCCTCCAGCTCGACCAAGCTTAGAAGCTGAAACTTTGTTATGGATGGAGCCAGAGGAAGAAGAGGGTGTTCAACCATTATTAACAATAGGGAAGGCCTTGACTTTTAAACATGAAACTGAAGACGACGCCATTAATAATTTCATCAGTGAACCCACTTCTGTCAATAAAAAAATTTATCAGATCCTGAATACTACTCTGGGTGAGGAGGAACAATAAAATCTCATAGAAGAGGCATTAATCAGTGACACTCATATAGTTCCAGTATTGAAATATTCAAAAAGTGATCCTATCGAGGTAGAGTCTGGAAAAACCCTAAATATTAATCCCAGCCTTTCCCTAGATGAACAGAAGCGCCTGATCAATCTCTTAAAATAACACAAGGGGGCATTTTCTTGGGAGTACACAGACATGAGGGGTATTCCCTCTAATCTATGCACCCATCATATTTATATCAAAAGTGACTCCTGGCCTGTGTGCCAGCCTCAACGATGAATGAACCCCAATCTTAGGGACATAGTGAAGGAAGAAATCTAGAAACTCTTGGAAGCATGATTTATATATCCCATTTCAGACAGCGAGTGGGTGTTTCCACTCATAATAGTACCCAAGAAGAACGGTAAATGGAGAGTCTATGTGGACTATAGAGAGTTGAATAAGGCAACAAAAAAATATCATTTTCCCTTACCTTTCATCGATCAAGTACTTGACACCTTATCCGAGAAGAAGTTATTCTCCTTCCTAGATGGGTTTAGTGAGTACAATAAGATCCAGATTGCTCCTGAAGACCAGGATAAAACTACCTTCACCTGTCCCTGGGGAACTTCTGCATACAGAGTGCTTCCCTTTGGCTTATGTAATGCACCAGCAACATTTTAGAGAGTTGTGATTGGCATATTTTCAGAATTACTTAATGATAGTATGGAAATTTTTATGGATGATTTTACTCATGGAAAGGATTTTGAAGAAGCATTGAAAAATTTGGAAAAGGTTTTAACTCACTGAGAACAGACCCAACTCTCTTTAAGCACTGAAAAGCGCTATATGATGATGAATGAAGGAGTGGTGTTGGGGAATTTCATCTCTGTTGATGGAATCCAGGTGGACCCCTCAAAAATCAAGGTAATAAAAATTATACCTACTCCTGTAACTCAAAAAGAAGTGTGAAGTTTCTTGGGGCATGCTGGATATTACCGAAGATTTATAGAACATTTGCCAAACTTGCCTCCCCTTTGTTTTCACTATTAATGAAGGATGTGTAATTTATTTGGAATGAGGCATGCTAGACAACATTTGTTAAACTTAAGGAGAAGCTATCTACAGCTCCCATCCTAAGAGGACCCAATTGGACCCTTCCTTTTCACATTTCTTCAGATGCTTCTGATATTTTCATTGGAGCAGTTTTAGGACAGCAGGATGGTCAAGTAACTTAAGCAGTTTATTATATTAGTAAAAACTTAGCCCCTGCTGAACTTAATTATACTGTTATCGAGAAGGAGTTCTTATCCATTATTTACTCCATTAACAAATTTCGACATTATATCACTGGATATCCTACATTTGTGCACACTGACCACTCGGCCATTAAATATCTAATGAATAAACCTGTTACCAATGCCAGGGTAACTAGGTGGCTGTTGTTATTATAGTAATTTGATATTACTATTATAGACAGACCTGGAAGAGAAAATGTTGTTGTTGATTTCTTATCTCGTTTTACTAATAGTGATGATAATTTTCTTGTTGAGGACTCTTTTCCAGATGAACATTTATTTGCAATTTTAGCTCACTTCCCTTGGTATGCAGATGTCACTAACTACTTGGCTACAAGAAAGATTCCAACACATTTGTCCAAAAGAGAAAAGAGGAAAATTATTCAACAAAGTGCCAGGTATTGTTGGGTAGATTATCATCTCTTCTACATAGGCCCTGATCTTGAGATCAGAAGGTGTGTAAGAGAAGATGAAATATTCCATATTTTGAAGGCCTTCCATGATGAGCCTTCTGGGGGGCACTTTATATATAGGAGGACATGACAAAAATAATTAAGAATGGGCTACTGTTGGCCGAACGTTTTTAGGGATGCAAAAAGATATGTCCAGTCTTGTGATAGCTACCAGAGGATGGGCCATCCCAATAGATTAGATCAAATGCCTCTTCAACCATAATTATTGGTTGAACCCTTTGATAGATGGGACTTATATTTTGTTGGTCCTATCAGCCCTCATTCCAAGTAGAAAGCCTACATCTTGGTATGTACCGACTACATGATGAAATGGGTAGAAGCTGTGGCTCTGGTGAAGGCCAATGACTAGGCTGTGACCAATTTCCTGTATGGTGAAATATTTACCTATTTCAGGGTACCCAAGGAAGTGGTTACTGATGGAGGACCGTAGTTTGTGTCGCATCAATTTGAAGCTCTGCTATGAAAGTACCATATTCAGCACCGGATAGATTCACCTTACCATCCCCAAGCCAATGGCCAGGTGGAAAGCACTAAAATTTTTATTGAAGATATCCTTACCAAGATGGTCAAGATCCAGCATAGAGATTGGGCTGATAGATGTCTGAAAGAATTGTGGGCATATCTTACTACTTGGCGCAACACAACAGGTTTCTCCCCTTATGACTTGGTGTATAGGAAAAGTGTTGTCTTCCCGATTGAATTTGAAATTAAGACTTTGAAGACAGCTACAGAGGTAAACCTAGAAGTAACCGAATCTCAGAAGAGAAGATTGGATTAATTGAATGAACTTGACAAGATTCATTTAGCTGCTGTAGATCAGACAATATTAATCCAACAACAGGGATCTAATTGGCACAACCGATTCATCAAAAAGAAAGTCTTCTGCAAGGGATACTGGGAATTATTATATGATTCAAGATTCAAAAGGGACTTCAAGGGTAAATTACGCACAATATGGTTGGGCCCATACCTGGTAGACAGAGTATTTGATAATGGTACAGTCCGCCTGGTAACCATTGATGATAATCGTGCACCATTATTTTCTAATGGTCACAGGCTGCGACTGTACCATAAGCCCATTTCAAAGGATGCATTCACTTCACAGATTGCAACTGATCCATACTACCAGTTAGAACAAGGGTAATAATTTTTCTTTGCCCCTCTCAATCCTTAGTTAATCATTGCAAATATTACATGAATCTTTGTACATAAATAAGCTTTTTTTTTACTGCTATCCTTATTTTTTTCTTTTGCACTTGATCCATTTTTTTTTAATTTTTAATAAAATGTGCAAGGACATGTCTAAGGAGTAGTGGTCATCATCAGGCGTGTTGATCAGGGTCGTCCTTTTGTAACTTCCTGCACCAGAAGCAAACTCCTTGAATAAATCTGTTGCAGCTGCAACACCTTCAAAATCAGTCTTTTATCCCCTTTCATGCAGCTGCAACACCGTAAATCTTCCATCTTTTACCCCCTTTCGTGCAACTGCAACACCATAAAACTTCTGCCTTTATCCCATTCTATGTAGCTGCAACACCGTAAAAATTTCACCTTTATCCCTTTCGCGCAGCTGCAACACCGTAAAACTTCCACCTTTATCCTGTTCTGCACAGCTGCAACACCGTCAAATTCTGTCATCTTAAATCCTTTTTCCAATTTCGGCAACTACGAAACCGTTTTACTTTTGTCCATTTTCACCTTTTTCAGCAGCTGCGACACCGTTTTACTATTGTCCACTTTCACCTTTTTTGATAGCTGCGACTTCGCCACATTTGGATGATTTTTCTATAATCCAAAGCTGCGACTTTGCTAAACTGTTTGATTTCTCTATGGTCTGTGGTTGTGACTTCTCCATTATTGGCAGAACTCTTTGCAACCATGGGTAGCGACTCCTCTAGATCTTGCTCCGATTCATGATGGCCGTGATTCTTATTTATACTTCAGCATTCATCATGTGTCCGACCAATTTGACACGATGGTTTTGGTTCACTGGTGGAAAAATGTCATTACAGCATCCTTGTAATAATAATTACACTTAAATGGCTACACTTCACACACTTTACTATTCTCCAAAGGTCACCATCCATCGCGTATTTTTGAAGGTATGGTTTTGATTATCTACTTGATTAAGTATTAACTAGATATGACAATGTTAATCATACCTTCCTTTCTGTGCCCATTATTACACCTCCATATCGTTAACCATCCACTCGTGCGACTTAATGACTAATTATGTTACCTAATAACCAACACCTTTCCTAATTTGGGATAAATTCCAAATAATCCCATGCTCTAAAACTTTTCAAATTTACCCAACTCCACTCTCAATTGTTCATGCATACTCTCTGTTTTAACCTCCATTGTCGAGATTTGTAATCTGTCGGACTGCAACACACTTCTGTAGGAAAACAAACATGGGTATTCCAACTCAGCATGAACCTACAAACATGCGAGAACTCAGAAGAAATGCTGAATTTTTCGCTATTTTTCAAGCTACGGGATGGACTGAATTCTTCCAACGTATGAATGGGTTTCATCGTGAGACAACTCTACAATTCTCCTTGAACCTTATAGAAACCCAATCATAGGTTTGGGGGTTATTTATTGAAGTCTTTGAAGCAATAGTGGTTGAGGTCACTGGCCTTCCTCAGGTGGGAAGAGCTTGGTTTGGATGAAGAACCCCCAATCCTGTAGCAGTACAGGATTTTCTTAGGGAAGGGGAGCACATTCAACTGTCACAGAGGGGGGTAGCATTGCAATCACTACCTTGTCCATGGAATCAAGTAGCAATTTTCCTCAAGAAGTATATCACCTATGAAGGTAGGTATCAAATGGTCTATCACTCCGAATTTCATTTATTATCTCATCTCCATCATAGGGCCTTGCTAAACATTCCATTTTATTTATTCAATGACTTACATCATATGGCAGGGTTTGTCCGAACCGCCAAGCATCCAATCTCTTCCCTTACCCACCATGGCCTCATTAAGTTAATCATTTTATGGGCCATTGCTCAACAAAACCAAACTTGGGAGCAATTTACAGGTTAAGTTCAGGAACCTGTTCTTTTTCCCGGTGTTCCAATAGAAGAGGAAATAGAAGTACCTGTACTCATGGGGCTTGTTTAAAACCAAGAAGAGCCTGCCAATTCATAGTTGGGGGAAAATGTAGAGCAACAAGAGGTTCAAAGTCCCTCCAATTTAGTTGGGGGGGAAATGAGACTGGCTCGGAGGATCATTCAAGAGATCAAGCAGAACAATTGTAAGAGAATGTACAAGAAAATGCTGTGGAAATACTAACTAATAGGGTATCTCTAACAGCAGAGGCTGAAACTGGAGCAGCATTAGATGCTGTGATAGTTGAAACCGAATATGTTAGAGCTATAATAATAGAAGAAAACACAGAGGTGTTGACCATTGAATCTTCTCCTGAATGGGGAAGAACCCTAATTGAGGAAGAACAAGAAAATGTCGAAACAGAGGATATCCCTTCTACATCAACCGCAAATCTGGAAGTTCCAGCACCATAGAGGAAAAGAAGGAGATCAAAATATGAAATACGAGCATCACCACCCATAAGATGAAAAAGAACCAGGTCGGTTATAGTAGCAGAAGCAACACGGGTAAGATGGGTAACCCTAGAAGCACAAATCGAGTTCCCCATTCTTAGACCCAAAGCAAATGATGCCCCATAAGAACCGGCTACAGAAGAACCTCAAATTGGAGGACTTCTGTATGAAAATGGGCTATTAAAGGAGGAAGTATAATCACTCCTGAAGGAATTAGAAAATTGGAAGGAAGCATGCAGGAAATAGAGTGAAAGGAAGATGCACACATTGGTCGAAGCTGTAGACCAATTAGAGGGATCAGCTCCTGCTGAGGATGGTGATGAGGAAGAAAGAGTGGTTTGTCCTGTGTGTTGAGAAATATTTAACGAGTCAGGTTACAAGGTTATAGTTTGTTCCTTTGTAACACAATATCCCACACCTATAGCTGTGGAAGAACAGGGACAAACTGATGGGAAAGATGGTGAGATTCCCCATGAGAGACTCCAAAAAAAGGAAGTAACAGATGAACATGATGCTTATACACAAGAACCAACATCTTTGAATATTCCTGTTGAAATTGCCACCCAGATCGGGACAGCTGAACCAGAGGATGTGGTTATTCTTGATTTTGTTGAGGAAGTTTGCACTGTGACCCCTAAACCTTCTCAGGGCACAGAACCAATAGGGATGGAACACCAGTAGGAGAAAAATGATGAGGTCAAACATGACGCTGATACACAAGAACCAACATCCTTGAATGTTCTTATTCAAGTGGCCACCCAAATGGGGGAAGAAGAAGAACCAATGCCTGAAAACATTCTATAATTCAATGAATAAATTTACACTATGACTCCTGAGCCATCTCATGACACAGAGATAATAGAAATGGATTCCTAACAGCAGGAAGATGAGGAATCAAACAAGGATGTTGCTACACAAGAACCAACATCCTTGGAAATTTTAGTAGAGACTCTTAGGATGCAACAAGAAGCCAACCTCGAAATGGATATCATTCCTAATTTGGATTTAGGAGAGGATGAACAAACGCAATCACAATCCTCAGGTGATACTAAAATATTTAAGGAACAACTCCAGATGGAAAAATACATAAAATCAACTCTACAATCCCAGCAGCATGAAGAAAGATATGGGTAGGGCTCTGTTACACAAGAACCAATAGCCTTGCAACCCCCTGTTGAAGTTGCAGTTGATAATCAGGTAGATAAGGAGATTAAAATTCAGGATGAAGTTGCTCCACAAGAACCAACATCCTCACAATTAGCTACTGAAGTTGCTATAGGAGAACCCCCAAAAGAGGATGCTGTTACACAAGAACCAGCATCCCTAGAAGTTGTTTCAGGACTACCTATGGTTGAAGTTGTTGTAGAAGAAATTCTAGGAAGGGATGTTGTTACATAAGAACCAGCACCCCCAAAAGTGATCTCAAAAGTGAAGGATGTTAAATGTGGCACATCAAGTGATAAAGTATGGACCGAAATTACTCAAAATTTTATCAATATGGATTCTGATAAGGAAGAACATCTCGAAGAAGAAGAAATCCTGAAGCTTACAGAAGAACTCTCGATCCTGAGAATAGAAGTAAGGAAGTGGATGAGCGAGGTAGAGAGATATCAAGAAGGGATGGTTTCTCTTGCCAAACATATAAAGACCATCATGAAACTAAAGGAAAAATGCGTAGAAGAACCCATGAACCAGAAACTCCATGAGGAAGAACTATAGAAGGAGCTAAGGGAGCTGAAAAAGTTCAAGTCTATGCAGGTGGAAAAAGACCAGCTGCATGCTCTTTCTCATGAATTATTGGGCACCAGAGTACCATCCTCCTCTTACCCTATGTTTTTATTTGAGCAGTTTATTTGGTTTAAAGTAAGGGCTGTGAAAGAAGGGAGGTCATATGAAATAGAAACCTCGGCAAAATTCTTGGAAACATTTATGGGTAGTGATTTTGAGGACCAGAATTTGTTGTGTGATATTTATTTGCATGATATGGCTTGTCCTTTGGACCCTCATTTGAATCCCGTTCCTTTCTCAAGCGATGTTCAACTGAGGGATTTTTCCTCCTTTGTGAGCAATCATGTTCAGTGGGAAAGGTATTTCCAAAATTTCTCTCACAATGAAGCCCATTCTAATATTTGGATCCAAAGTGAACCTCATAATCCTCATCTTCTCCTTGCTTGACATTAGAGTTTACTCTCATGTCCCATCCAAACTCGGCATATAATGGAAATGCAATAAAGGGTTATTTCTACTTGTACCATCCAGCCTTCCATACATCAACAAATGACTTTGGAAGGTAGTCAACACAGATGGAAGGTTGCCTCTCCAACCCTTAGAAATAGGGACCCCTACTGTTACAAGAATTTTGAACAAGCACTTTCCAGGATTGAGGGTTATGTTGGATGCATAAGGGAATGTGGGGTTAATTGGCTGGGACTAAAATTTAAATTTCCTCTCATCTGGTGACCATCAAAGCTGTACATGGAATATTTCTCATTCACCAGGGCAGAAGAGTAGAAGTGTTGGAGATATTGGGTTGTCCATAAGGGATTTATAGAAAAAGAAGTAGCATCTGAATTCCTATACAACTTTTCTTCTCTTAATGAATGAAGCATAATTCCATATTCAGATTCAGAGTAATGGAGGTTGTTGCATGAGGACATGCAATAGGACAGTTGGGGGGAGATGTTAATCCCAGAAATGGCCCCTTTTTTACCACCCTTATCCACCTCTTTTTGCCTCATCCTACCCTATTGTGCTTGCTAAAAAGATGTTTTTCTCTCACTTGGCCCCTCAAGTCATAAAGGTATGATTAATCATTGTCTTATTTTATTAATGCTTAGGATTGTGGTAATCAAGGATCTACATATTAAATTATGTTAACATATGATGGTTTTCTAAAGATATTTCGAGATATAGAGAATACAGGTGTAGTGGGCTGAACATTCCAAAGAAGGGATGGACATTTATTGCTAAAGCTGATCACCATCCATTCCATCGTTGCTCAAAGAACGCGGTCCCAGTGTATTAGTCCATGCGAGTTGTACAAGGGTAGTTGCAACAAATTGCGATAGATTTGGAGGCGACAGTGCATCGCTGCTCAAAAGTAGCTGTAATCTGTAGGACATCTTCTCAATCAATCAAGATCATTATTTCTGGGTCGAATAACAACTTCCCTATATCTTCTGCTCTCATCATGCCACAATTGTAATAGTTTATTGTAATTGGGGGAGCCTGAAGATCAAATATCTTCATGGATTCCCAATAAGAGGAAGAGGATGTTATGATTGTAATTGTATAAATATGGGGAACTATTCTAAGCCAGGGGTTGAACATTTAACTAAATTATTGTATCAACTGATTGAGGTTGCATGATTCATCTGCCATCCCTAATACAAGGAGTTTGATTTAGATCTCAGCGTTTTAACGTTTGTTATTTCCAACATCTCTGTGTGAAGGCTGGGCCCGCCTTCCCATAGGGATTGCTGAGTTAATTAGGTAATTATTCTGTTGTGTGATTTTGTGATAACTTCCTTTCTTCATAGTAAGCTGCAATAGTTGTTGATTGACAGTGTGTTATTGGATAAACAGTAATTGCATTTCTTGTAAGATTGCAGTGGTAATGTGTGTCAGTCGACTGTATAGGTAATTGTCCCTTATGCACTGTGAGATAGCTGTAACAGCCCTGTTCATCCCTAGTTCTTTCAATTGTTGTTTCCGTATATATTTGCAGTTCATTCCCTTGCTTTTATAGTTTCAAAATTTCATTCCTATACTTTGAATTTCTAGAATAGCTGAATTCAATTTATGTCCTTTGGATTTCTAGAATAACTAAATCAAGATAATTGGCTGAATCATTAGATGGTTTGGCAATCAAGATTTCATTTTCTGCAAGAGTAATCTAGATGTTATTTCCCGAATCTTTCAATTCTAGATTAAGAATCGTAAAAGGTAATTGTGGCTGTATTCTTGAGAAGGTAAATTAGATTAAGTGGATTATGGGATGAGCATGGTTGAACATGAAAGTAGGATCATTTAATTACATCAACTTAGTGTTGAAGCATATATAGTGCATATTATCCTTGAAATAAAAGACTTCCCCTGGTTGACAATAAATATTGAACACTCTGTATGTTAGCTTTAATTAACTTGCATATCGGTTGCCCAACACTTCTTCTCAGGTTAGCTCTGATACCATGTTAGACTTTTATCATTTAAGCTAGCATTAAATTAGGATATTAACTGAGAGAATAACAAGCACAACAATCAAACACATAAGACAATGAACACAAATATTTTCCTCGGGGAAACCATGAAAGAGAAAACCCCGCAACTTCCTCAGAGATAGAATCAACACCAAAAGCAAAGCCCAAAAATAGTAAGATGATATCTCGATAGTAGTATCCTCTTTCTCTCTAGCCCCAGAAACTTCTTCTTCCTTGGCTATGCACTACAACTGAGTGTGAGTGAGTGTGTGATAAATAGAGAGGCTCACTCTCTATTTATCCTAATTCCTCACTTGACAATGAATCACTAGGGCCGAATTATCTATGATAGTCTAATAACCCTAGGGCCCCATAACTGTGGGGACTTTAACCCTTGAACAATAGGAGGGTTACCCACATTGACTTGACATGACTTGTTTACATTATAGAACCTCCCGATAGGAACATTGGGGCATGACGTGACTCAGTTACATTACAGACACTTCCTGGAATAAACATCAGGGTATAATACATGAAATATACAAGTGAATACATTCCAAAGTTACAAATACATCAATAATATCAGAGATATATTTTTAGAATAATGGAAGATGCAACCCTTCCTGTGGACGTAGCCCATATTGGGTGAACCACATATATTAGTGTTCTCTTTTCTCCAATTTTATTTCATGTTTTATGTTGCTTGGTAGATAGAAATATAGACTAGTAATGCTTTTCATATTTTATATTGTGTTATGATATTATTTCATATGTTCACAATATTCTAACAACCATAGCCATCTTGTTCTCCTGTGTCTAGTAGCTAGTTTCCTAAGCATGCATGTAAGCACTCATACAATTTTTCATTTCTTGGAGAGCTCAAAGGCAAGATGTAATCTTAATCACATATTGGTTCCACCTCTATGCCTTAATCAACAAAATTTTCTCTCATGTTTCATGTCATCTGATTAATTGAAGCATGATTTTTTTCACTTCTTTTCAATCATTGATCATGTTTTTTTTTCAAAAAAAATCATCTTTATATTTATTTCTAACATGCCACACATCACACATATGCCATTTCTACATTGCACCATGTATATATTTGGGTAAGGAACCCAAAGAGGATTTGAGAGAAAAGAAAATAAAACCCACACCTTAAGAAATCTTTGACATAGCCATAAGATCCCCCTCGCTATTAGGGTCCTACCATAAATTACTGATTTTTCGTTACTTAGGAGTTAGTAAATTAATTTCTATGATCATTGTTATTGAATAAAGTCCCATTATACAGTAGTTAAATTTTATTCCATGTAAAAGGATCCCCTTTACTAAATAAATCCAAATGAGTAGTTGTTGTTGATTAATGATGGGGCCACAAATGGTTATATAAATGCTATTGAGAATATACCTACAAATATATGAGGATAAGGACTGCTTCATCAATTTTGAGATCTTATAAACTGAAAGATCAACCCACCTTAAGAGGCACATCAACATTGCTTCATGTTTTTTAATTATCATAAAACAAGAGTTTATTTTTCACTTTTTTTCATTTCAATTGTCTCTCATATCTTACATATTGCATTTATAATTCTTGTATACATGGTTGTGTTATAAATTTATGGGTTAAAATTAACATAAGTAGTATTAAATATCTTTCCTAATTATGCATGTCTCCATATTTTTTGAAAAAAAAAAGCTAGAAATGTGGTTTGGTGTATTTAAATAACACAGTTAAATTCTATCTGATATATAAAAACATGCTTTAGTAAGCATACACACAAAAAATACAAGTCATGTCACCTAGTTGGACACCTTTGCAACATATTTTGCCGCATGTTTAAGGAGTACCACATAGAACAACCCATGTATGTGGAATTGTCCTCCATGTACCCTCAAGTTATTGAAATCCATTTAGGTGCACTTGAAAACAACCTTACACAAATGAGAAACCATCTAATTTATAAAATACACTTACATAAAGATTCAGGAAGAACACTCTCACATGGTAGGATATCAAGTAATATGGTTAAGGGTATAGTCTATCGTCCTTAGTTAATGTCATGATAGATTCAACCAAGTAAACCCCATCTTTTGAAGCTAGTAAGTGAAATTCCTACATCTTTACATATGGAAATTCTTTCATTGCAGTAATATTAGGTAGGGAGTAATACTCCCACGATAGTTTTTAAAAAAGGTATAGATCCCACAAACACTATTATGGGATACATAACTCAAAAGAATCCTTGCATCTATAACAACCATTTTTTTGTATGTGGACCTAGAAATATAGTATTTGGGGATATATATAAAAGAAATCATTTTTACTGCATGTAGTATTAAGATAAGTGAGAATGAGCACTTTGCAAGGGTTATATTTTCTTCATATTATAGCAGTATATCTTAATTGCATTTATCAATAGATTACTAGAAGATAGACAAAGCACATAACTATAACACAAGTATTTTTCACCTACGGAACCCATATGGGAGAAAAAGCCAACAAATTTCTTCTAGAGATAATAATTCTGATATTAGAGTACAATGAAGAAAGAAAAGAAAAAATATGGAAATGCTTTCCAAATATAGAAAACCTGAAAACAATATTCTTCTGCAATGTATGCAAACTTCTCTATCTCCTAGAAAACTGGGCACTTCACTTGTGCTGTTATTGTGTTGTTGTGTGTAAAAATGAGGAGGGGTGCCTCCTATTTATACTATTTTCCCACTAAAAATTTAACTGGGGCCGACTTAACTTGGGGGATCAATAGAATTTTATATTTTAGAATTTTATTTTATTTCTTTTATTGCTGGATTTTCACCCCAAGGTTTAGATTGTTATTTCTAGGTTTTGTATGAATGATTGCAACAAGTTCAACTCTCGAAGGAGGACAATAAGAATAGATTCCGAAGTTGCACAAATTCCAACACTCCCTCTCAAAGAGGAAGGTATTATTCAGTATTCATCAATATCATGATCATATGGATTTCATTTGTACATGTATATTGTCTCCATCATCTCTAAATGTACTGAAGTTTGTCTTTATGAATTTGTTCTATCTGGATGTCTGAGAGAGAATATTCTCCTACCTATCTGTATCTATTGTTGATGGAATACTTTTGTCCCTCACTAGAGATCCTAGATGAGAACACATGCATGACCATCTACAACCTATTCATTTCATCTTCCAATCGGTTACTCCCATACCTGGATGAGAACCTAAATGAGTAGAGGCACCTATGCAATAACATGACCACATACTACCTGTCTGACTCATCTGGCGATGGGATTTATACCATACCTAGTTGAGCATATCCACATGTGTCAACCTGACCATCTACTACCAATTCATCTCATTTGTCAATGGGATTTCTCCCATACCTGGATCATAATTCGGACAAGCGGAGGTACCTAGGAAAGGGTATAGTGAGTGTCTCTCAGTCATATCTCCCTCTCAAGGAGGTATAATTTCTCTTCTACTCCAAGTATTCCATGAAATTATTAAAATTTCACCCTCGAAAGAGGCTTCGTGAGAACATCTATATTCTGGTCTTCTATCATAATATACTGTAGCTCGGCCACACCTTTCTGCACCATATCATGCATGAAGTGATACCAAATATCTATGTGATTTGAATTGCTATGAAATACAGTTTTCAATGACATCTAAACACAACTCTGGTTATCACAGTGAATCGCGGTTGGCTGTGGAATTTGGGCAAACAATTCTGCAAGTAGTTTACGAAGCCAAACTACTTCTCAGGCTACTGAGCTAGCATCCATATACTCGTCCTCTGCAGTACTGAGAGCTTTTGAGTTCTGCTTCCTACTATACCAGGAAATAGCTGCAGAACCCAGACTGAAACAACATCTTGAAGTACTCTTCCTATCAATAAAGCATCCGACCCAATCTGATTCTATAAAACCTTGCAATTTCAAGTCACATTCTGAATCATATCGTAGACCATATCCCACAGTGCCACATAAGTATCTGGGCACATTTTTTGGAGAAATCAATTGAATCTTCCTTAGTTCTCACGTGAACTGACTGAGAGAATTCACAACAAAACAAATATATGGTATGGTGTTCATGAGATATATCAAGGATGCAATCAATTGGTGATACATGGTTGGATCAATCAAATTTGAATCTAAAGCAGAATCCCTCGCGTTATTCAAGTTTGCATCCATCGGAGTAGCTATGGACTTGCAGTCCAACATTCTGAATATCTTCAGTATCTCTATGGTGTATTTTCCTTGTCCTAGGAAAATCTCTTTCTTCCTCTTCCATACTTCTAATCCCAAGAAGTAGTTCATCAATCCAAGATCCTTCATTTTGAACTCAAAGGTAGGTTTCTTCTTACACCATAAGATAAGTTTCTCATTTTCGGTAAGAAACAAGTCATCAACAATTAGTACCAAAATAAGTGGCTCATTATTCACAACCTTGTAGTAAAGGTTAGGGTTGGAATCACTCTTGGTGAATCCCAGACTCACAAGGAATCAATCTATTTTCAAATACCAAGTAGGAGGTGCTTTCTTGAGTCCATATAACACCTTTTTTAGCTTGCATATGTGAGATTCATTTCCATGGAAAACAAACCCTTATGGTTGTTAAATATGTACTTCTTCCTCAATAATACCATTGAGAAAGGAAATATTGACATCCATTTGATGCAACTTCCATCCCATAGCTGAAGGGATAGAAATGATCTATCTAATGGAAGTGTATCGAGCCACCGGAGCAAATGTCTCATCATAATTGATTCTCTGTTTCTTAAAGAACCCTCTGGAAAAAAATATGACGTTGTATTTTTCAATAATCCCATCTGCTCCATGTTTGATTTTGTATAGCCATATGGAAGTTACAACTGACTTCCCATCAGGTCTCGGTACAATCTCCCAAACATCATTTTTCATGATGGATTGATATTTTTCCACAATGGCATCCTTCCAAACTTTGTGTCTATATGCATCTTCATAAGTGGTGGGTTTTGATTCAATGATATGAATCACCAATGCAACATAACTGGATAACCTTTGAGGTCTTTTGCTTTCTCAAAAAGTGTCATGTGGAGCTTCATGCCCCTCTTCATCCTGTAAGTTCTGTTGTGCCCATCTAGGTCTTTTCCGACTTACTACATCCTATCTTCGAGAATATCGATTGTTGTGACTGGATCAATGGGATCGATGGGTTCATCTTTTCCTACTAACTCGTTCTGAACCAGAGAGGGAGATGATATCATCTCCAATTCCTCATCATCGATCTCCATGTCTGATCCTCTTCCTTTCTTGACAGTCATTTCCTCTTCAAAGGTCACATCCCTGCTAACTTCAATTTGTCTAGATCCTAGAATATATATTTTACAGGCCTTTGAATATTCACTGTATCCCACAAAAGTTCCCTTCTTGCCTAAAGGTTCTAACTTTGTCCTTTTCTCCTTGGGCACATGTATGTAGGCTAGAAAACCAAATATTAGGAGGTGGACCACTTATGGTTTTACACACGTAAATGCTTCTTCAGGAGTCATGTTCTTCACTATCTTATGCGGGCATATGTTTTATACATATTAAGTTGTTCTAGATGCTTCTTCACATAAGAAAATGGGTAGAATCTGGTCATGAATCATTTCTTTGGATTCCTCCACAATTGTTCTATTCTTTGTTTCAGATACCCCATTTTGTGAGGGATTGTAGGGAACTATAAGCTCCCTCTTAATTATTGCTTCTCTGTAGAAATCTTTGAATTCCATAGAGGTTTATTATCCACCATTATATGATCTTAGGATCTTGATACTCTTCACTGACAAATTATTGATTTGTGCTTTGAACTCTTTGAATTTACTGATTACTTCCTCACATTCCTTGGTCTTAAGAAAGTATATCCAAGTCTTCCATGCGTAGTCATCAATGAAGGTCACATAGTAATGATATCCTCCCAATGAGGAAAATGTCATTGGGCCACACAATTCATAGTGCACTATATGCAATATTTCTTTGGATCTTCTCTCACTATCAGGGAAGGATTTCTTAGCATGATTTCCAATTGCACATCCTCTACATGTTCCATCATGGTCTACCTGCATAACTGGTATACCTGTCACTATGTTCTTCACTGCTGGGAGAGCTCTATAATTTAGATGAGCTAGTATTCGATGCCATAGCTCACCCATACTTGTAGAGTCATGGAAGAGGGCTTGGACTGGTAGAGTGTTCAATCGAGACAAGCTCTACTCTCTCACACCAATTACTTTGGATGTATCCATGCTTGATTTTTTCTGCCAAGCAAGTAATTTTCCATCTGAAAATGCTACTTTATATTTTGTCTTCTAAGGATGAGATGGAAACAAGATTTATTTTCATACAAGGTACGTAGAGCACATCACTTAAGTGTAGAGTATCATTAGACTCTAGTTGAAGGGAGGTATCCCCAGATCCCTTCACAGTGTAGTTGGAATCATCTCCAAGTACAACACGGATATGAGATTATTTCTCAAGTACTTCTAAGAGATTTTATTTATATCCTATCATGTTTCTCGATGCACCACCACTCTCTATCAGACAAGTATCACTAGTGGTGGGAATCGTACCAGATAAATCTTATTTGAAGAATAATTATGTATGATATTCATTCTTCGGTTTGTTGTGATGATGATCTTCCTCTACATTAGCAGTTAAAGCTTCATGCTTCCTTTTGTGATAACTTTGACAGCTACTGGCATAATGACCATATTTCTTGCACCTGTAGCATTGGATCTAAGATATATCCTTATTTTATTTCTTATGATAAGGGGGAGGAATCAGTCTCTTATCTTGATGCTTGTGAATGAATGGATTCCTTCCCCTTCCCTTTCCTTTCTTGGCATGAGATACGAACGCTTGATTTTCCTCAGGTTGAGTTCCATGAAGTCTTTGGTGTGCTGCGCTTCTTGTTTATTCCTGATTGCATTCTACATATAGCTTATCAAATTTGGTCAACTTGGTCTGACCACTAATAGTTTGGATAAAAGACTCCAAATATGGTGGGATACCATTTAAGGTGGTCATAACGAGATCCTTTTCTTCAATATTGTCTCCACTGGACTTTAGCTTGTCTTGAAGCTCAGTGATCCTCATGAAATATGAGGCAATATTCTTGGACTTTGTCATCTTCATGTTCGGCAGTGTATTCCTCAATGTGAGAGTCACATTGATGCTATTCTCTTCAAATATCTTCTTTATAGGTTTGAACATCCTAATCTCCATCATCTTTTCTGATATCTGAGGAACCAAGTGATCTCTAATTAAGTTCAGTGAAATCCTCCCTACTTTTGCATCATCCTTTCTCCAACGAGGTTTGTCTTCTTTGTCTTCGGGTTATGGGACCTTTTCCTTTACAAACTGTAATAGGTAATTTTATTCTAGTAGAATAAGAACCCTATACTTCAAGGGGATGAAGTTGTAAGCCCCTTCCAAATGATCTTCAACCTTCATGTTGATCATCTTGACAACAGATATGGATCTGAGAACCTAGCAGAGGCTAGGTCAAAAAATGAAAGTTGGATTTTTGGAAAAATGACTCCACAGATAAGTGGGCCATATACAGGAGATTTGAGTAGAGGTATATTCAAGCCAAAACTGTGGATAAAGTAGGTCAAAACTGGAAACCCTAATTTATGTTGCAACTGTAGAATTAGGTAAAAATTGAAAATTCTCATAGTTTAGTTCTTTCTTCACCAAAATATGTGCCCTCCTTCGAGAAAAATTATCAAGGCTCTTTTTCTGCCAAAAGGTTTAGTGTAGACCTTCAAAGATGAAACCCTAGTTTCGACAGGTTTTTGACAAAGTTTCAGCAATGGATTCTTCTAGCATTGCTCTAATACCATGTTAGATTTTCTTAATGTTATAGCAGTATATCTTAATTGCATTTATCAATAGGATTACTAGAATATAGATAAAGCACAGAACAATAACACGATTAATTTTCACCTAGGAAACCCAAATGGGATAAAACCCCAACAACCTTCATCTAGAGATAATAATTCTGAGATCAGAGTACAATGAAGAAAGAAAAGGAAAAATATTGAAATTCTTTCTGAAGATAGACATTAGAGGAAATTTGAGGTCTAAAATGGGCCTTATAAGAAAATGTGCCAACAATAAATTTTGTGAGTTGGAATTCATGAACCAATAGAATTTCAATAAAATGAGTCAACCATAATGGTTGAATTGACATATTTGTCATAAAAGAAAACTACTTTTTTGTTTGTATTTTTGACATATCTCCCTATGTTTTTACTCAAATTCTGAGCGGGAGATCTTGCTAGATGCAGAATTTAATTCCGCATCCAACCAGTACCCACAATTCATACTTTTGACGGACCCCACTACCCCAAAAATAAGAAATACCTTAAAAAACGTGATGATGACATCACCATCACATTTTTTCAGGTATTTCTTATTTTTGGGGTAGCGGGGTCTATCAAAAGTATGCAGTGTGGGTACTCGTTGGATGCGGAATTAAGCTCCACATCCAACAAGATATCCCACTTAGAATTTGAGTAAAACCACAGGGAATTATGTCGAAAATACAAACAAAAAAGTAGTTTTTTTCATTCTTCCTCCAAAATTAATAACTATTATTTTATTATTTTAACTATTTTTTTATTATTTTCCTTAGGAGGCCCATTTTAGACCTCAAATTTCATCTAATGAACCTTGAAAACAATCTTCTTCTACAGTGTATGCCAGAAAACTGTGCACTTCACTTGTGCTGCTGATGTGCTATTGTGTTTAAAAACAATTAGTGGCACCTCCTATTTATATTGTTTTCCCACTAAAAAATTAACTGGGGCTGAATTCACTTGGGGAATCAATATAATTTTATTTTATTCTTTTATTGCTAGATTTTCACCCTAAGGTTTGCATTGTTCTTTCTAGGGTTTGTATGAATGATTACAACAAGTTCAACTCTCGAACGAGGACAATAAGAATAAATTCCGAAGTTGCACAAACTCCAACAGAAAGAGATTCGGTTGTCCCATGGTCCAAAGTCATAGTATGGAACTCCTTGAGAACCAAAAGAAAAACTCAAAAAATAATCCTGACATCTAATTTTCTCACTTGAAACTAGAATTAAAGAACACTCTACAGTGGTCAATGATAAAGGAAAGGTATTACATGTGATATGCCAATTCATGGATGTTAACACCCATGCAACAAAAGAGGGAATTTTAGTAGATGAAGAAGAAAACACTGACACTCCCTTTAAAAATACATAGCATGCACCCTTTCAAGATCACAATTCATGGAACCACTTTCCAATGGTAGAAATGAACAAGTTTGATGCCTCAGATCCTTTAGTTTGGGTTACCGAAATTGAACATCATTTTTCTCTCCATGGAATTTCTCATGACCACCATAAACTCATCTTGGGTGTATGATATCTGAATGTTGGATGTTGTTAATGGTGACAATGGTATAAAAAATATTATAAGTTCCACGTTAGGTGGACACATTTTTTGAAGACCTATCGGGATCATTTAAAAAAATACACTAAGTACTCGTGAACATTGAAAAAATTACACCAAAGCAGCACAAAAATGGATTTTATTACAATCTTTGATAAATTAGGAATCTCTAGAGATTGTGTCTCTTATTCTTTCCTTCGATAATTTTTTATTAGTGGCCTTGAAGATATAATTAGAGAACATTTCCTAATAAAAATGGTTGGAATCTTGTGTGATCAAAAATGGTTTCTAACACAAGGAAATGGTCATAAGAATCGATACCTACAATGTAATTCTCGAACAAATTAGCATGGTAATGTCTCTCACTTTTTCCCCTTTTGAGGAAATCAACTTCTATAAAACCCAATGAATTAAAAATATGTGTTCATAATCTACAATTCCATCAAGAATTAGATATAATGGTGTAATGAAACAAAGGTTTTCACTGTGAATGTTATATGGTATGTTTTTTAAATTAAAAAATATATATTTGTCTTATTTATTTTATTTTTGTTGAAATTATTATATATTGAGAGAAGGATTGAGTGAGTATATTGCACAGATTATACTATTTTCACTTAACAAAATGTGCATCTTTAAAACATTTTTTGAAGAAATAATAATGGTCACAGTTACGCACAAAATTTGTATAAATAATATTTATATAACATATATTTGTATATAAAAATGATTACATATGCAAGAGGAAACAACATCCAATTGTGATCCCAACTCACTCAGATGACAACCTGATTTGGAAGTATCAACCTGCTAATTACATGCACTAACCTATAAATAATTCTATCTACACAAGCATTATTGTTAGGGAAAATGTTTCTATGGCCGCGGTGAGGCCACCAATGTACTAGGGGTTCTACAGACTGAAATAAATGATTTAGCAAGCATAAAACAAAGAAATTTTTTAAAGGTTAGGAGGATGCATACCTATGAACTGAAAGTTGATCCAAGCTTGCCATTTATGCCTCCTTTTTTCCTTCCACTAAGGCACCCGCAAAAACACTTTAAACATTTGTTAAACCAATTGACCACATGTAAGATATTGATATTCAAAATAACATGTAACCCTAAGTTCATAACATCAACATATAATCAAGAAATGAGATGTACATACACTGATTTGGAAAGGGAAGAATGCTAAGTATTTATTAATCAATGAGATAAGTACAATATATACCTTCTCCTTGTTCAAGGTACCTTGTGAAACCTTTGATCTGGATCTCATTCTTCTCTCCTCTACGATTCTCAACCTCCAAGATCTGTAGCAAGGGTAGATAGAAACTAGGGCATAGGCGAGGGGGATTGGAGTCCAAATTATTCTAGCATAACAATACTAAAGGATAAGTCCCTTTCATGGTCTCTCTCTCTCTCTCTCTCTCTCTAGGCTGATCGGATTGACAAATAAAGTCTAAGAGACCGAGTCTTTTACAGACACTATCATGCTAGAACATTTATTACAATTCCCCCATGGGGTATGAACATGTGATATAGTACAACAAAGCTTCCTAGAAGCAAGACTGAAGGTTCTCTAAAGTCCGAACAAGTTATCCTTGTCCAGTTGACCAGGCTCACTTGATAAAAAAAACCACTAAGTACAACTTAGGTGGTAACAACCATTATTAAGGTGAAAGAAGTTTATATATCATAAGGGTATTTATAAAATATTTACCTATTTTATAAATTCGGTTAAGTATTATATTTACATTTATTACAAGTATAGTATGGATGGACTATGAATGTATGGATTTTAACACAATTCCCTAAAATGAAGCATGTTTTGTTGGGATAAAGAAAATTGGAACAATTTAAATATTATGTTTCCCTTGTGGTTTGAATTTTGTACTTTGGTGGGGTGTTTTAGAATAATCCCACTTGTTATGCATGCTTTAAATGGTAAACATATCCCATATGCTTTAAATTATGATGATGATGAACTAGATGAAAATGACAGTGATGATGTTTTTAATGAAGACGATGATCATCATCATCATCGTCATCTTTGTCCTTGTCATCATGATTATCATGAAGACTTACGGTCGAGGAAGGAGCAATTACAACCTAGGAGGCAGTTCCAAAACCACCCAAACCACCCAAAATTCAAGATTTTTACATTTTGAGAATTTTTTAGGGTACACTCTAGGGGAACACTGACAACTAATGTCTGCAAGGTAAAAAATGCTAGTACAACACTAGAAACCTGTGTTTTTTGTGAAAAATGCATTTTTAGGGTTTTTCCAATGGTTTTCAGCAGATGCTTTAGTCCTAAAACACGTTCCTTATCTGCCTAGGTATCCAATGGATTGGGAAAGAGGTGTGGTGGTTCTACAAAATTCCCAAATATAGCTCTTCCATCCATAAATTTCCTTTGAGTGACTAACAGTAACCTTCATGAAGTGTTGTCATGTGACCAGACATGCGAGTGTCGTCATGGATGGAGAAGTGTCAATATTTTTTATAACATATTCCCCCCAATGTATGAGTTTAGAGGTTAAAACGATAGCCAAAATACATTATAAATAAGGAACAATTGAGTCATGCACTCGGAGAAATTGGAGAAACCTTGATCGTAGGCTCGAACGAAGGTACTTGAAAGAAAGTAGAAATGTCATACAATATGATCTCTAGGACATGCATGTCCATGTACAAATCATTGCTAGAAAGATACAAGGCATATCCAACATGTGTATAACCGATGTAACTATCATTTCCATACAATATGCAAAAAAAGTAACCATGTAAAATTTAGAGGAGTCATGGCCACAAATGAACAACGTCGATCCATGATCGATAATCAATCATAGCCACAAGAATACAAGGTGGATCTATATCTCAGCATGTGTCATATGAGGTGTGACAAGATCTTGTGCAACTCAGAAAATAGAAAAAAGTGATGATATTATTGTTGGCCCAAGGCCTTCAATCCAAACCACCCAAAGGTATGAATCCTAACCATGTGAATAGAGGAGTTGATGTCAAACATGGAGGAAATCACTTGATTATTTATCATTGATGAAAACCATTAAAAAAAATGAGGCAAACCACCAGTAATGAAAATGGTCCCCAAGGTACCTAGTACATTCTAACATGTGTGAATAAATGGGCTTGAAGTGGAACACCTGAAGAATCCATTGATTTGTTTTAGGTACTACCTCTGCTCCACTGGATTTATTAGTTCTTCAAAGATAATGATTATAATGTATTTCGGCCATCACTTCCCTCTAACCTCACACATTAGGGGCCATCTATTATCAACCCAAATGGTACTTCTCCGTCTGACTGCTGACACTTCATATGTTGGTACACAAAAGGACACTATAGGATTGAAGGTTGCCTAAACACTATAGATGGGCATGGCATGAGATGCATTTATCCTCCAACCAGATTTCCATTTTATCTTTCTATATGTTGATTGTTGTACGTGACTATTTCCACTGAAACTCACATACATACGTGACTATGTTAATTGACAACCCATGTACTGTACGCGACTATTCTAATTGCAACCCATGTACAAATCTGTACGCGGGTTTCCCTTAAAGCAACTTGCATGTTGCTAGTATCAATAGTCGCGTACACATCCATTCAACAAAAAATAATAAAGTGTGATTAATGGAGATTAGTTGAGCCCTAAACATTAACCATCTCAACTATCTCAACCTCCTCAACCTTCGAAACTGCTCTATTTCCCAAAGTATAAATAGAGGCCTTGGGGAGGGAATTAAGGAATCAATCTTGGAGAGAAAAGTTATGCTGGTAGTATATCTTCAGAGGTCTTTGGAGCAGTAGAAATCAAATTCCTTTGGTTTTATGCGAGTCCTTGTTTCAGGCATTGGGTTGTACACTTATCTCATTCACTATTGTTAATAAAGAGAATTCTTCTTCCAATTTTGTGTTGAGTCTCTTTCATGTATCATGGTTGATAAATATATTTGATTAAGCACTATATATGTTATTTATCTAACCTTTCATATATACATGTATAATTTTGTACTTGGAGAATTTGCTCTTTGCAGGTGAAGGAGGTGCATCCCTGAAAGCTTTGGAGAGAAGCAGAGAGGGAGAAGACAAAGCTTGGATCAACCATCGATAATCGGGTGAGTCCAATATATCTTCCTATTTCCTTTCTGTACTTTAAAGCTGATTGTCTACAAGTTTTAGATGTACGTTGGTAACCCCAGACCCTAGGTTATAAGGGTGTTTATTCCTGAAGAACACCTAAATGAATACACAATGGATCCCATTGTTTCTTAAGGAAAGAGGAATGATCCAACTAGCAGTCAATAGGTTTGCCTCGACAAGTTCTCCTCGACATGTTCACTCGACAAAGTCACCTTTGACATACCCTCCTTGACATGTTCTCTTCAACGGGTTTACCTCGACATGTCCACCTCGACATACAACATACCAACATGCTCTGTGACAGTTGAACTTCTGAACTATTATAACTTCTTCTTTCTAACATAATGTAGTGGGTATTCACCCAAGCATCTCAGCATCCTATAATAAGCATGTACATTAATGTAATATAGATCATCATGTGATTTATCCATATTTCATGGAGCAGAAGTAATAAATTGGTTTGAATTCTTGCATATTGTCTGTGCGTATATTTCTTGTTTATCTAGTGTGTTTTCTGCTTTGCTGGTTCTTCTTATATGCTTCCGCCATAATATAAATGGACTCATTCATTTGATTGTTGTCCCCAACGTGCACACAGGCATGACATGGATCAGGACTCCCAGACCTAAGGAAGAAGTTCAACATGGGAACAAAATGACAAAATAGGTTATAACTAAGGTACCATTGGTTGAGAAATATCTACCGCTAAAATAATGACACTTCTAGAAGTAGCTAGAAGGTTCTATGTCATTAAGAAGTGGGTTTGTAGCTAAGGTTATATGACGTGGTCATAGGATAATGCAATTAGGAAAGGAAAACGTGATCCTTTCCTATATGCTAGTTAAAATGTACACATGCCAAAGCCATGAAAAAACTTGAAAACTATCAAAATCCACCAAGTCTCGGAAAAATTGCATTAAAAAGGGACCTTACAACACAATATTAGTCCATAATGTTTGTAAAATAATAAAGAGAGGGTGAAACCTATAGAAAAGTGGGTAATTTTTTTGATAAATAGTAAAAAGATGACATTTTACCATATCATTTGGTTTTTACCACAAACAATGCTTTTGGAGATCTTTTCACCCTCAATATTCAAATGCATATTTCGGGAGCTATAGGAAAAAAAATTAACAACCATCTAGACCAGCTGATTCTTCTCATCATGCTCTATCATTTTTCTGGTCAGGATGAACTGAAAGGAACTGATATGCTCTACAAGAATGGTATGGAAAACTAAAATGTTAGGTAGTAATCATTGGACTGCATGAAAAATTGTTAAGGACAACTTCTACATGTGAGTATATTGAATTTCTGCATCAATCAAATTTCAGCTAAGATAATAAATAACATGCTCATAGATCTTGTCATCCTCTTGAACAAGGACCATATCAATCATCTCTTGAGACATGGCCATATAAAGCAAAAAAATCTACTATAGTCTCAAGGACTAAATAAAGGGGTCAATTCCAAGGATTTCTTATGGGCGTCAAAGGACTTCTAGGCTTGCTCATCCCATAAGAATGGAATGTCCTTGTCCAATAAGAACATAAAACACTTGGTCAAGTTGGCCTAATTCACAATGAACTAATGAATGAAATTATCCATCCCTTAGAGAGTCTAAAGTTATGTAATTGTGAGTGGGGGGAGGAAACTGATGTATTTCCTAAACCTTTAACAAATTGACCATAATTCCCTCATTTGAAACCATGAATCCCAACATGCAATCAATCCTCACAAAAAATATGCACTTTTGAGTATTTAAACTAATTTTATAACAGTGAAATCTCTCAAATACCAATCAAAGATGTACCAGATGATGCACTCTCTAGAGAGAGTGAGAAGAAAGGTCATCTAGGTACACTTAAATGATACAGTTAAGGTGATTAACGAAAAAGGTCATTACCCACTGAAAAATCACTCCATACTTTTTAAGGCCGAAGGGCATCTTCCAGTATGAAAAATTTAACGAAGGACATATAAAGGAAGTCTTGCGTTGATCCTCATAATTAATATGGATCTAATTATAGTAAAAAAAACCATACATAAACAAGAAAATATCACTTCCTGCACACTCATCCAAAATATGATCAATAAATGGAGTGGGGAAGTTATCATTAGGACATGATCTATTCAAATATTTAAATCTGGTGCACACATGGATGGTTCTCTGCTTCTTATCCACGTCAATGGTATTGGATATCCATTTTGTTAAGAAAACCATGTAAATGAAAGCATATTTGATTAGCTTCTCTACCTCAGCATTAATGGTGGGTTCCTTACATTGATTCATATATCGTAAGCATTGTCGAATAGGCTTAGAATTAGGATAAGTTTTGATCCTATGTTCGGCAATGCAAGGGTCTATCCCTAGAATGTCTTCATAAGACCAAGAAAATACATGATGGAATTCCTGAAATAGGTTGGTGTATTTCTGAATTTGTTTAAGTGAACAATCCTTTCCAATATAAAAAGTTTCCACCTTGCTAGGGATCCAAGAAATGGTGATTGGAATTGTCGAATATGTGTTCACCATGTTCCCTTCATCTTATATATTGTGTGTTCCTAATGGGACCATAGGGTAACCAAATTTCTCACTTAAGGTCAATAAAAAATCATAATGTTCAATCCATTCAAGATCCTTGAGGAAGTAATATCGATGATGCATATCCTCCCAAGGTCATTTCGGACCATACATAGCCTCAATAATAGCTTCATCCGAAGGTAAAGTGTCCTCAAGGAAATTCTGTGAGCGAGATGAATTGAATGCCCAAGCAGTTGGTACAAGGAAATATTCCTCTTCTATCTATGAATAGGAGAGATTGGGGTCTACAATGACATAAAGTACAAATTGGTAAGGAAACTGTGTTGTAGACAATGACATATCCTCTCTGTTTGTTAAGGTGGACAAGTGAGAGACAACATCACACACGACGTTTGTCCTATATCTTCTAATATGGAATACTTCTATGAATATTTGGATTTAGGGTTGTGCACTAAGAACTTAATAAATCCTTTTGGCACACATGGTATAGACTCAATATTATCCATATACAAAGGGATCTACGGAGGTGGAGGCTCTTTTCCCATGGTCGGTTGGGAGGGACCATAGTTGCATGAATGGGTCTCAACATGAACAACCAACAACATATTAATATAAGTGTGAGCTCCCTCATGGGTTGGTGGGTTTTGAATCCCACCAGCATTTTCATTGTTCTTGTCATAATTATAATTTTCTTTCTTATTCCCACCCTTCCTATTATTCCTTACCTTTTTTATTCCATCCAAGTTCTTTATTACCCTTTTGGTTTAACGATTGTGTTGAATGGAAATCCACCGATTGAGTGAGGGTGGACAAAGTTGTATATTTTTCGATTGCATACTGGTTAATAGAATTTTTTTCATTTGATTTGTAACCTGGTCCTTATCTGTCGCACTCAAATATCCAACAATTCCATCAACATGCGGCCTAGGTTTCAACTTGGGGCATGATTCAATCTTGGTGCATTAGGAATGATCTCATAAAGGATCCCATACTATGCATAAATCAAGTCTAATTGTTGAAATAAAAAAATAAAATGTTCCTTGTTAGCCACTTGGAATGTTGAAATATCCTTCAAGATATAAGGCAATAACGAATTAAGGAACCATTCTAATAAGAACTCGGGAGGAATGTTGGACTTAATTAATCTGTTCCATCTATGCCACTCTTGAATATGGTTAGAGATGTGAGTATCCTTTCCTTTTTGAAAGGACGACAAGAGCTATGTGGCGGCATTGTAACGGACTGACAATTGAAAGTGACTGAGAAATAACATGGAAAAATAATTAAAAATATGGTATGTTCCAATAAGAAACCCTATATACCATTTTGCGGCTAGACCCATAAGTGTGATGAAATAGTCTCAATCGAATAGAATCATGGTTCAGTGAATTCGAAGAGCACTAAATATGGAAAGTAGTGATGTGATCACCAGGATCCTTGCCCTTCTTACCTTCTAACTTTCGGATGTCCAAAGGAAACTTAGCAGGGACCAGAGGCCATGTTGGATCATGACACACATGATCATTCATAAGTCTAGACAAGTTAAGAAAATTCATGGTGGCTACGAAAGTGTTGATGCCTTGAAAAATCCTAGGTATGGATAGTAGGACTTCTCCACGGTAAACAATACCAATTATATTGTCCACCGTTTGATGTGGGGAATCCATTCAGTTTACGGTCTGACTACCATAGATTAAGTTGTTTAAATATTTTACTGGTTGCGGCCTGGTCCACCGTTGATGTAATTTTTTGCTTAAATGAATGAAATGTAGATGCCTAAGCTAAATGAAGGTGACTGATGAACAAAAACCTCAATAACTTATTTAAATCTAAATCTAAAACTAATCTATCATATCCTTGTAGGGAGCAAATTTAGAGTTCATAGAAATATACTAAAAATGTTCATATAAGTCTAACAGATAGTTGTTCCAACGCAATAATCACATTCACAACAAAAAAGAATACCAAAGATAACTCTTATCTAATTAAACCATTTATTACCCTTTCATTACACAAACATTTATACAGACAATAGACCAATCATAGCCATATAATTAGTTCCGGGAAGTTAGAACAATCTCACTGTATGATGTACAGAAGAAATACGAAATAATTCTACAGGATCCATTCCACACATTCCAAGTAAATATTTGTGCAAGCCTTTGTTCCAGCAAATTGAGCTTTCTTATTAGAAAAAAAGTTAGCTCTTTTAAAAAATAGTCCAACATTCTTTTCACTAGAAAAAACTCCTTTCTATGGTGCTCTACACCCCTATTTATTATCTGGATCTGTCATGTTGTGACCTTTCNTATATATATATATATATATATATATATATATATATATATTATTGTCCTTTCCCTCCTCGAAATACACATGGCCTATGCGTTAGCTTCTCAAGTAATTGCATCGTATTTGGTTGGGTCAAGCACCAGTCACGTTGTTGTTCCTCCACATGTGCTGTCTCTTGGTGATTAATCCTCTGTTTCTGCATCTTTTTCACACTTCCCATATTCGAAATTGGTGAGCAATAATACCTGTTATCCATAAACAAGACATAATGAGAGATATATCTGATCTAGAAACAACAATAATTTTCCAATTGTAAGTTTAATGATAAGAAATTTGACTAAATTTAAGCTTCAAGAGAAATATTTCTCAATGTCACCAATGGCTCACAGTAAAAAAAACAAAACCCAGATTGAACGAATTAGATCATCTCAAAATATGGATCAGGTTTGATTTGATCTATTAGATCATGTGGCCCCGACATCTCCTCCCCATGAAATAGTGGAAAGCGAAAATCCAAAAGTGGGATGTAAAATTTGTTAGGATTTTTTAATCCTCCCTTGTCCAATTTGGTCATATGTCTAAATCATGAATAATGTCTAAATCGAGAGTCGTTCCAGTCTATTTTTAGTCACTAGCACCATTGGGTCCACTTGGCCTAATTGGGGCACATATTCCAGTTACTAAGTGTGGGGAACACTAATTGAGGCCTACTGCCACTGATTGCACTTGCATGCATCAGTTCAGGAGCCTCCTAGATTAATCCCTACAAATTAGGAGCCACTAGGAGTGCCGATACCCACCAACGTCAGTTAAGTTGAGTTGGTGACTAGGCAAGTTGAGTTAGGAGTCAATTGCATTTAGTTCTAGTCCTCTACATTTTGTTAGTGCTAGGTTTGCATGGCTTCATGCAGGAGAGGTGCATTCCTCACCTACCACAGTGATTTAAACTTATTTAACACTGAATTAGACACTTGAGTTATGTTTTAGAAGTCCAATGAATTCTGATAATGATTTATAAAAGGTCAGTTAACTATTGAGTACTCCGATAATGATTTAAACAAGGTCTTAGTTACCTATAGTCAAGTAGAGTCTAATCAATTTGAATTTCGTCATGTGGATTCGAATTTCTAGTGGCTATTTAGCCATTGTACTTCATTTTAATTATTATCTAATTACTTTTTTATTAATGAAAGCATTCACAACTGCAATCCATTTTTTCACTGTTTCATTCTTCAATTGATGAGTAAATTGTGTGATCTATCTTGTGAGTTGTTTGTTTTTCCACAGATCTATGTGCTCAATTTAATATGGTATCAAAGCCTTGGTGGACAAGGCACTTCTCCTTTGCAGATCTCTAGCTGGATCATTTTCTTATCAAAAATTGCTCCTTCCAGTACTCCACCAGAAGCGGAGAATTTACCAATTAATATCCCAAGTTAAGAAATTGTTGGTCAATCTTTCTTGATCAACTATGTTGGGTGTGAAGAAAATTCCAAAAGTGCAGACTGTCAACCTTATTCTATATGTTTGCTTGTGTGCTTTACAGGTTATCAGCTCCTCTCACTCCATTTGCTACAAGCAGCTTATTTCCCTCATAGCATTTGCTACATCAGCTCATTCTTCTCTACTATATTCAAAACGTTCCCTCCAATGGAGCAAATCATCTCCTTCAACTACCACCATTGGAGGGAAGACATGGAGAGCCTCCTTCACACTAATAAGCTCTTTAGACTCACAGAAGAGACATAGGTAGTACTAATTCTTAATTATGACAAAGAAAAGTACTTGAACAAGCTTGGTGAAGCTCATGGATACTTATTCCTCTCAGTCTCTCGAGATCTTCGTTTCCACATCCAAGGATTGAATACTCGTAAGGATATTTGGGACAAGCTTGCTTCCTTATTTCATAAGCATGATGAGATGAGGGTCCATCATCTAGAAAATGAACTAATCTCTCTTCATCCATCTAAATTTGAAACAATGAATGAATTTTTCACAAAATTCAAGAACTTGATATACTAGTTGAAGAAATGCAAGGTGGAGAAGGAGGATGATCAGCTCATCCTTGCCATTCTCTAAAAAATAAGTGGATACTACTCAGTCATTGTATCAACCTTTCAATCAGTGAATCTCACTACTCCAAATTGGAAAATGCCCACTCTTGATGCTTTCATTACATCTCTCACTTATGAGCATGACAAGTTGATCCAAATGGGGATCATTCGATCTTCCAGAGATCAAGCACTGGCTGCAGGAGGACCTAATCTAGTGAATGATAAAGGGAAGAAAAGAGATAAGTCTCTTGAGAAGAAAGAGCAGTCAAATGAGCCTTCAGGTTCGTACAGAAGCAAGAAGAATGGAAAAGGAAAGGCCCTTTGTTCTTATTGTGGAAGGGGCTTTCATTCAGAAAGATCCTATATGAGAAGACAACTTGATGAAATTGCTCTTCTTTTGAAGAAACATAACATTGTTGCACCTGCTAGTGCAAGGAAGGATGCCTCTAAAGAAGAAGATGAAGAACATCAAAGGAAAGGCCATGCACTGAAGGCTAGCTGTTCAACAGTACAAGTCTTTCTCATTGATTCTGGAGCTTCCAATCATATGGATGCTTCCAGAGAATAATTATCTTCCTTATAGTCCTTTGATAGTCCTATTATTCATATGGGAAATAACAGTCAAATTTGAACCCAAGGAAAGGGTTCTATCAAGCTTCAACATGGAATATTCAAATATGTGTTCTATGTTCCTCTGTAGCTTCAAACCTATTATCTATATACCAGATGAATCATAATGGCTCTTCTAAGCGAGTGATATTTGGTCTTGACTCAATGGAGATCACATATATATTTAGTGGTAACATAATAGAAAAGGGCATTGCAAATCATGCCTCCAAAGAATATGGGTTCTCACACTTAATACCTCCTTCGGAACCAGTGCACTCTTAGCAGCCACCTGCAGGGGAAGGTAAAATCATTTCATCTACTTCTTTTGCAGCTTCTATTAGTATTGCATATCTAGCTATATCAGTTTATGAGATTGAGATTCAGGGTGATTCAGATCCAGATCCAGTCCCTACTTCCAAACTGGAAGCGAGGAATATGACTGGAAACCCACCTGACACTCAAAAGGGAAAGACCCTTATGCTATTTCATGCAATCTCACCTCCTTCAAAGAGGTGCAATAGACTCCCTGTAATATGCTACATGGAAAAGGCTTAGTCTCACTACATTTACAAGAATAGAGATGAGCATACTCCTATTCATTTAGCAAGAGACAAAGGTTACATTCCTCCTTCCTTCCATCATCATTTTGGGAGAAGACAGAGAAGTCTACATGCCAGTACCTAGAATACATGTGCACATCACACCATGCATGTTTTTTCCCTACATCATAAATAGGAAGATTGCAACAACACATTTTCAAGTTTTTCAAAATTGAATCTTGATTCTACCTGCTTAGATAGAGGGGGATTTTTTTCCCATGTGGTTTTTTTCCCAGCTCCTTGTATTAAGCAATTACTTTATTTTACTTGATGTAATGGGTGACCTATGGTATTAGTTACCAAGGCCCACAGATTATCCAAGTTGGCATTCAGGGGGGGTGTTAGGATTATTACTCCTACCATGTCCAATTTGGTCATATGTCTAAATCAGGAGTCATGTCTAAATAGGGAGTCCTTCCGGTCTATTTTTAATCACTAGCACCATTGGGTCGACTTGGCCTAATTGGGGCACATATTCCAGTTACTAAGTGTGGGGAACACTAATTGAGGCCTACTTCCACTTATTGCACTTGCATGCATTAGTTTAGGAGCCTCCTATATCAATCCCTACAAATTAGGAGCCATTGGGAGTGCTGATACCAACCAAGGTCAGTTAAGTTGAGTTAGGAGTCAGTTAGATTCAGTTCTAGTCCTCTACATTTAGTTAGCTCTAGGTTTGCATAGCTGCATGTAGGAGAGGCGCATTCCTCACCTACAATATTCAGGAAGCCTTAGTTAACACTGAATTAGACACTTGAGTTGTGTTTTAGAACTCCAATGAACTCCGATAATGATTTCGACAAGGTTAGTTAACTATTGAGTCCTCTAATAATTATTTAGATAAGGTCTTAGTTACCTACAGTCAAGTAGAGTCTAATTAATTTGAATTTCCTCATGTGGATTCAAATTTCTCATGGCTATTTATCCATTGTACTTCATTGTAATTATTATCTAATTAATTTTTTATTAAGGAAAGCATTCACAGCTGCAAGCCATTTTTTCATTGATTCATTCTTCAATTGCTGAGTAAATTGTGTGATCTATCTTGTGAGTTGTGTGTTTGTCCATAGATCTAAGTGCTCAATTTAATAAACTTTCTTCGAGATTAAATTCCATCTTTCCGTTTCCACTTTTCCCATTCCTCCCTTTTCTGGAAGGTTGATCTATTTTGGAGTGATTCTCAGCCATCGATCTGAAATCAAGTTACGAGTTGCAGATCAAGTTACGAGTTGCAGATCTATGTGGTATCTCTCTGAATCGTCGATCTTACAGCTATCGGAAAGCAGAACTCTAACTTTTCACAACTAGATTTTTGTATTTCTATTTCTTTTTCGAGATGTTGATCTTCGCAGAATCCTTCTGTACCATCAATCTGAAATCAAAACGGATCAGGGACTTCAAATTTCAGAAAGAGGGACTCCATTTTTTTGAAATTAAACTTTGATCTTTGTGCTTCCTCTTTTCTACTTCCACTTTTTCTTGACCATTGATATTTGTGGGAGCCTTCTGGAAAGTGGAAATTAGAAAAAAGATTTCACCAACTTTTTGAAGCTAAACTTAATCTTTCCTATTTCCAATTTTCTTCTTTCACAGATTGCTGAAAGTGGAAATCGGAAAGCAGGTTCACCAAATTTCAGAAGTTAAACTTAATCTTTTTGCTTTTTACTTTTCTGCTTCCGCGGATTGTGGAAAGCGAAAATTTGAAAGTGGGTTCGCCAACTTTCATGACCAAAAACAAAACAGAATTTGGACTGTAGACTTCAAAAAGTGGGATTTCAAGTCTCTTGAGGTTAACTGTGATCTTTCTGCTTTCGCCTTTTCCTTTCTGCCCTTTTCTTGGATCGTTGATTTTTTCAGATTCGTCCTTGGTCATTGATCTAAAATCGAAAGTGGTTTTTTTCATATAAGACATGTTTCCAAGGTCGTGCCTAAATACTTTTACCAAATTGACACTTCAGGCTTAGGAAAATTCTTCTGCTCAAGATTCTAGGAAAGACTAGGTATGCAAGAAGGGCTTATCTGAATTGGGAAATAGGTGTAAGTGTGCATTTAAAATTAAAAAAATGGAAGTAGGGGTGCTAAAATGTAAAACAAATTAGGCAAGCAGTTGTAGCAGCAACAATTGGCGACTGGCTGGTGAACACATATCTGTAAAAAAACTTCTTTGAACAACAATATTTCCATATGGTACTGTATTGTGAATGTACAATGATTACATAAATGAATTTCCTGAGACTTTTGTAAACCATATTTATTTACGGATGCAAATTTCAAGCATCACATTTGATACCATTCCTTTGGGAGTAAGGTAACCAAGATTTCAGTGTCTTGATAACTCTCCTGGGGCCAGAGTATGAAGTTCATTTTACCCGTGTCTTTAAGTTTCCAGCAGATATGACTCCATAGGATCATAATACATTAAGATAGATGTATTCGTTTGTTCCTCATTCCCATGCCTTTAGCATTATTTTGATGCTTTCTTTATGGTTGAAAATGTCTTCTAAGTCTTCCTTGATTATTTCTTTTACTTTGAGAATTTGGTCATGGGGGCTTCATTTGTTTACCAATANGGTAGGGTGGTTTATAAGGATTGAGGTATAAAAAGGGGTGGGGAGGAGGTTTTAAGTATTGGGAGGGGGTTTCAACAAAAGGATTTTGGGTCAATATCTCTTGAAATGAAGGGTATTCTTTAATATCCCACGATCGCACGTGCTATGTGAGAGGTTCACTAAGTGAAGTCCCCGTGAATTTGGTACGGGTTCTTCCATAAACAATGTCCTTTTATTTAAGTGAAAATTTTTTTTTCTCATCATGTTCACGAACAAACAAGAAGCTTGCTGATATTTGTTGTTTTGAAAACCCTTTTGGTTTGATGATTTATTTCTTAAGCATCATTTTTTTTAATTGAAGACTGAATATTTTGGAAAATTGACTTTTCAATATAATCCTTTTGGAATCTTTGATTTGTATCAATGGGATCATTTTGAATACCATACATCTATTAGACCTACTTCCTTTCTATGGGTCCATCATGATATGCTTCCTGAGATAGGTATTAATGTGTGAATGTATGAAACCCCAATATCGTACTCCAGACCTCATGGGTATTGGTTATTTCATAGGGGTTATAATTATTCAAATGTGGGATTAAATATTATCTTCCCTTTCGATCATATGTCAATAGTTAAACAATCTCATCATGATCGAACTTTACCATTTTATATTTCCCATAAGCAGTTCCTAACATCCAAAGATTTTGAGTTTAATCAGATGCATATACTTCCAAGCACAAAAAATTGAGTTGGTTTATTAAAATAAAAAAAAACTAAGGCTATGAAATAAGGTGAAATAAATAGGAAAATAAACAAACTATAAAAAATCAAGAAAAACATAGTTCTAAATATGTACAAAGTGTTCCTACAACTTAAGTGAAGTAATGTTTGAGACAAAGGCCATTTACAAGAAGAATCTCTTCCTGTCCTTTTAAATATTGCAATTTGTAAGTTGCAGGTCCTAAATTTTAAGAGATTAGATAAGGGACAATCCATAAATGTTGGAAATTTGTGTGTTTTCCCTTTTCTACATGCAGATTATCCCATTTCAAAACTAGGTCTCCTACATCAAAGTTTCTTGTACCATATTTTATTTTGTCAAACCATCTTTTGATGATAACTTGATTTTTATTGAAATTATATTTATCCTTTTGTCGGAATTCCTCTAGTTTTAAAAAAATGTCAATTCGTGCTTGTAAAACTTCAGTACTGGAACCCCTCGATGCTTGAGCTGAATGCAAATATGGGATAAGAATGTTTGGGAGAAAAATAGCTTCTTTTCCATATACCAAGGTATAGGGAGACACTCTTAAGGAGTTATTTGGGGTGACCTATCTTCCCATAGTGCATTGGGAATGGTTGAATGCCAATTTATCTTAATTTCAATAATATTTTTCTTCAAAATTTGGATAAGGTTCTTATTGGTTGATTCTGCTAAACCATTTCCATGAGGATAATAATTTGTCGAGTAATGTAACTTAATTCCCTTTTCATAAGAAAAATAATTTATTTTAACAGATGAGAAACAAGATGCATTATAAAAAACAAGGGAAATCGGAACTCCAAATCTGGTCATTATATTCTCTTGGAGGAAGTTGATGACCGCATCTGCATTCACTTTACACAATGGAATCACTTCAACCCATCCTGTGAAATAATCTATAGCTGTAAGGATATACTGATGTTGTAACGAATAATTCAGTTTGATTTCCCCAATAACATCTATGCCCCACTGTTCGAACGACCCTGAAATAGTAACAGGTTGTAGCGGTCCCGTTGTTTTTGACAATATGCTACCACTTCTTTGACATACATCACATCTTCTTGCATAGGCATGGGAATATTTAAACAATGTTGGATAGTAATATCCAACTCTAAGTATCTTATGAGTTGTGGTATCCCCAGAATTATGTCCTCACGTTGGTCCACCATGCAATTATTTTACTATTTTAAAGGCATCCTCTCTCTCCATACATCTGAGAAAAACTCCATCATGTTTTTTCCTGAAAAGAACTCCATTCATTAATTGATATGAGGTTGAATTCAAATGAAGATCCCTTCTATGCTTGGAGTTCCAATGCTCCAGTAGATATCCTTGTTGAATATAGTATACTGGATATATGTATAAATATTCGATCGCAATAAAGATAGGACATACATCAATCAAGTTCAATCCAGCTTCATTCTCCCAATCTGAATATTTATCAGTGTGATTTTCTGCTAGCAAATTGCACAACCCTTGACCTTTGATGATGGTAGCTGGTTTGAATTCTAGGTCATACTCTTGTAGGGAAGCCAACCAATTCCCTCTTCGCTCACCCAATTCGTTCTGCACAAAAAGAGACCTAATAGTCGGGTGAGGAACTACAACTTTTGTTTTATTTTTTAAAATATAGGGTTCGAATTGTTTTGTTTCTTTAAAAAATGCATATATTTGTTTTTCCACAGAATTCATTTCATTCCCTTGTAATCCAATGTTCATGAATGATATTGGGTATTTGTCTCCCAATTCTCCTTTCTGCGTAAACACTGCTGTGAGAGAGTGGTCTGAAGGAAAGGTATATAAAATAAAGTCCTTTTCAAAGTCTAGACTCTTGAAAGAAGGCGCATGAGCTATTTTTGTTTTGATATCTTTAATGGCAACTTTCTCAATTTCAGTCCACTTGAGCTATAGACTTTGCTTCACCATTTGTTGCAGAAGTTTCACAATTTGAGAAAAAATAGGGATAAACCTGCAAACAAAATTTATTGTGCCCATAAATGATTGCATAGTTTATTATTATAGGGCATTGGAATTTGAGCTATAGCCTCAAATCTTTCTGGATATATTGATATTCCCTTCTTTGAGATGATGTGTCCCAACAATTTTCCTTCAAGATTTGCGAAGATGCACTTCTTTGGGTTCAAAGTTATACCATATTTTCTACAGCGGCCAAAAATATGTTTCAAGTGAAAAAATGGTATTCTCTTATCTTAGAGAAAAATGTTACATCATCGAAGTATACTACTACATAGTGACCACTTAAACCTCTGAATGAAATGCCCATGACCCTCTAAAATGTGGCTCCGTAGGTCATGAGGCCAAATGGCATTCTAATATAAGAGAATGTTGTTGTTTTATTGGTCAATACTGAGAAGGGGGGGGGTGTTAATCAATATTGTTATATTTTTACTATTTTAACCACTTTTAAATCTATCATTAGAAATACATAACAACAAGAATACACAAAACACAATTTTAACGTGGAAGCCCAATAGCATAAACCACCAATACATCCTATTACTGCAAAATTGTTATTTACAAATAGTTTTGACCACTCCTACAGACAAGGATGGTATTATACCCTGTTTTACCAATACCAATTGGAAGGAGGCTATGACCCCCTATTTTATCAGCTATGACTGAAAGGATTCCAGAACACCCTATTTACCAATTCCAATTGGAAGGAGGCTACAACCCCCTGGTTTATCAGCTTCGACTAAAAGGATGCTACAACACCCTATTTACCAATGCCAATTCCAAGGAGGCTACAATCCCCCAGATTACCAGCTACAACTGAAAGTAGGAAACAACCCCCTATAGTCCTATTTCCTTCCCTAGCATTGCCATGCCACCCTGATATGTTTTGTCATGATTTATCTCCAACTTAATTCTGTCACACCCACTGGTCTCTGATTTTGATCATGCAATTCAAACTGGAGAGACATCTTACTTCTTACTCAAGTTGCTTCTTAAATACTTCTCACCATTTAAGTTTCTTTCAATAGTTATGTCTATTCAAACTGAACAAACATACCTTTCACTATTGCTCCCTTTCATATTTGAATATCACACATTTCAAAATGTCCTTCCATGCTCTTCCTTTGATCCTACACCTCAAAGATCATTTCCATAGCTTTGAAACCATTTCCACACCTCTCTCCAACTTTTCCAGGTGCTTCCGCACTACCAAACATCTTTCCATAGGATCAACTTCTGGATCCAATCAGAGTCATTGATCCTATCTCTAAGTCAATATGGACTGTCAATCTAACCATCAATTTCTTCCTCAAAATATCCTTTCTGCACCAAGATTTCCTCATCAACAATACCCCACCATTTATCTTCATAGGGCATTTTCCTGACCGTCGATCTCCAGATTGCAGGATGTGGAATGTGGGATATCGATTGTCCACTTTTTCCTTTCCACAAGCTTCTTTCTGCAAGCTTCTTTCCGCAAGCTTCTTTCCGCAAGAACCTTTCTACAAGCTCCTTTCCATAATTCTTCTTCTACACTGTTGATCTATTTTAGCATAACTAAATTCAGCCATCTGATCTCTCCATATTGCGGGATGTAGGATGTGGAATCACACTTTCGTATTTTGGACTTTCGCAATTTTCTTCCACAACTTTTTTTCCGCATTGCAGATTGCAGGATGGGGGATGCAGAATTACACTTTCCTATTTTGGACCTCCGCAATTTCCTTCCGCAACTTTGTTTCTACATTTTCCTAAACTGTTGATTTCCTTTCGTATTTACCCCTGACCATCTATCTTGATATTTTATGGAACTTTGGGTTTTCTGCCTAGCTTATGTAAACTTTATCTTCACCGTCACATTTACTGCGGGTCACTCCCTGACCGTCCATTCTAGAACTAATGCGGATCTGCATTTTGTCTTTACGAATTATACAAAATATGATCCTCATTCATTAGATCTCATGCAGATAAATATTCCACCTCATCATCGTGCCATGCCATCACTACCTTCGTCTATGACACATCATCATCATGCCATTTTGTCTTTACTTTGACTTATGTTGCGTTAACTTCTCCATGGTATCTTTTGCTTATCCTTTGTACTTCATAAGCAACTTTTCCATCACTACCTTAGTATTTCATCATAATTAGGACACCATTATATTCCATGTCGTCATATGTGTCATGCCACATCCTTAACTGTGCCATGCGATGCCATCATATGTGTCATGCCAGATCCTCAACTATGCCATGCCATGCCATCACTACTTTAGTCTTTCACTGAGTTTTTCTTGCCATCGTATCCACCAGTTATTCCTTTGTCATTCATGAACACCTTTGACATTAATGACAACTATAACCAAAAATTTTCAACAATCCCCTCCTTTTGCATTGATGGCAACCTCTAAACATTCTCCCCCTTTGAAAAAAATGAAAAAAGATAACCTGTTATGCCAATGCTGCACTTATTTTGATATAGGATTTCATGTCTCTCTTCTTTTTGACAACTCCTCCTATCCATATATCTCCCCTTTAAATGAACTTTGTTATTTAACCAATGTATTATCATTTATATTAAGATTCCCATTCTTGAATGATAGCTTAACTGATAGATCCATGTACTCCCCCTGTCACTGTACTTCTTCTCCTTTGTCAACATTTTTGTGATATAGTTTACACTCACCATTTTTCCAACACTCTTCCATTTTCTATTCTAGGATACATGTTTGTTTTTTTAAACTATGTTATTGCTTCCATATCTAATGGTCTATTCTGCCTGTAAGTTAACTGGCTTTTGCTTTTACCAGAATTCCTTAACCTTGTGCATTTATATCTTCATATAAAAACCTAGCAGATACTGTTGGATTCTTTTGGATTTTAGATCTATATTATCAACTGTCCAGGAACCCATAACTTCGAATCCTTAAGATAGACATTACTTTAGTTTATTACATATTTTCTATAGTCTCACTATCTCAGAAACAAACACTCATAACCTCGACCTTTTTCATTGTCAATGTTGAACTCGTCATGCTACCTTATCAATAGACTTGAATTTTTATTGTTTATACTTGAGTTTTTTTTTCTACTGTCAACAATTTTTATGTGTCACGACTTCAAATACTAAGTGAACATACTACATCTTTATCTTCTATTTGATTGTAGACATCATGGTCTTCATGACTCTCACATTTTTTTGTTCTCACGTTAGTTTATGATTTCTCTTATGTCATCCATACACCAACCTTGATCATCCATCATATTTGAAGAATATAGATTTCAATATACTTCAAAATTAGATACCAATTGAATTTTTCATATATGCCAATTGGAATTTTCTGACTTTAAGTCCCCCTGAGTATAAGATCCCTTCTAATGTAATTTTCATGGTTTTCTTTAAATCATGAGATAAATTTTTAGAAAAAAATCTCACAGTCATCACAACATCCTTCTTCATCACCTCCATCTTTATCAGTTTATTATTTTATATCTCCATCTTGCTTTCCCTCATGATGAGTGTCATTTTTATCTATGACCTCATTATTCTCAACATCAACTACAGAGACTTCATTAGTGACTGAAAGTTGTGTTTCTTATGAAGCTTATAATTCTTTTATCCACACCTTTTCAGGAGGTGTACTATTTACTTGTCCTTCACCATGCTCTATGTTGGTGTCATGTTCCCTTATCATCCTTTGATTTTCTCCCTTGACTCCATAGTCAGCCACCTTGTGACCAAACTTATGAGAGCAATGACAATAACCATGGTATTTTTCTTTATCCATAGGAGGTCTTTGGTCTCTTTGTTTCCTAATTGCCAGTTTCTTCCACTATCTCTGAACTTCTACTAGAGTATCACATTTCAGTTAAAAATTCCTAGCCAAGTGTCCAAAGCTATTACATTTGTAACACTTTATATCCAACCTTTGGATAATTCCAAACTGGTTATGATTCCTTACCTTCGGCCTTTTAATTGCATCCTTCTTGTACTCATGAAATTTTTCATAAGCCTTTCATTTCAAGGCTTTATGACCAAAATTATTACAGGAATAACAATGACCCAGAAATATTTTCTGATTTCTATTTA
Organism: Pseudotsuga menziesii; assembly: GCA_001517045.1. Lineage (NCBI taxonomy): Eukaryota > Viridiplantae > Streptophyta > Pinopsida > Pinales > Pinaceae > Pseudotsuga > Pseudotsuga menziesii. The sequence goes on along the minus strand of LPNX011001087.1, from coordinate 80,488 downwards.
TTACTTGTCTCTTGAGATCCTCATGAGTTTTGTCTTTTTCATGAAAAGATAAAGCATATTCTTTGCACCTTTCCTTTTTAAGAGGACTCTTTGGTACTTCAGGATAGCTCTTTGTAATTCCTCTATCATTAGTGAGTGGGAAACTCTTTGGATTCTTTTCTTTAACAAACCCTAAACCAGATCTATCACTGGATGATATTTGATTGTTTAGAATGTCATCCAGAATCTTTGAGCTATTTTTAAACTTAGATTTCATAAATTTTTCATCGACCGCTTCTCTTAGTCGAGCAATTTCTTTCTCAAGTTTTTGAGAATATTAAATTCTCTTCCTGAGAAGAACTACTAGATCTTCCTCACTCTTCTTGGCCTCTTGAAGTTGGTTTCTCAAATCAGTAATAATTTGATTTATCTCTTCTTGGTATTTAGATAGTTTCTCTTTGAAAATTTTGTTTCTATTCCTACTTATTTCAATTTCATCTACAATAGTCATGTATTCAACTTCTATGTCCACTTTTGATTCCTCATTTGAGTTTGATGTTCCTAAAAATAGGATTTCATTATCTTCACTCAGATCCTCATCTTCAGTTTCTTCCCTGGAATATAAGTTCTTCCTTTCTTTTTTAAACTTCTTCTTACCCTTATGATAGCAAGATTATTCATGGTCACTATCCTCTTGTTTTGGTTAGGAACACTTATGGGAAAAATGTCCAATCTTTCCACAGTTAGAACATTTCAAAGGAAATTTACCATTTTGTTTCCTAATTCCTTTATTAAGTCTACTTACAAAGAGGGCTTCCTCATCATCTAGATTTTCTAATTGATTTTAGGAAGTGACTTTAAATGATGCTTCTTTCTTTGTATTTTTTATCCTGTCCAGTTCTCATGTCATAAGTAGTGAGAATTCCTTGCAGTTGATCTAATGTTACCTTTTTAAGGTCATCCCATTCCTCTAGGCTGGAAACCTTTGAGTCATATTTCATTGGTAATGTTCTTAGGAGCTTGCATACCACTTCTTTTTCTTTCAATTTTCCTCCAAGACCTCTAATAGCATTAACCACCTCATCTACACAAAGAAGGTATTCCCCAATATTCTCTTCTTCTCTCATTTTTAGGCTTTCAAATTGACCTTTATATGTCTTCAGTTTGGATTCGTTGACCTTAGATGATCCTTCATAGATAATCTTCAATTTATCCTAGGGTTGTTTGGAATATGCATTGCATAACCTTGGTAAGAACATTGTTTGTTAATCCACTCAAGATTGCATTTAGGGCTTTGGCATTGCCTTCATATTCACCTAGTTTAACTATGTCTATAGGGTACTGGTTTCCCATGGGAACCTCCTTTTTAGTTGCATCCCAAACCTTCCATCCAAGGGACATCATATGGATTTTTATTCTGACACTCCAATATGCATAGTCTTCTCCTATAAATAGTGTAGCTCTGTTAGTGGCCATGCCTTATTGCTGATCCATAGTGATTTTCATGGGATCTTCCTTCAAGTGGTTAAACTGTAGTGAAGGAACCTGATTTGATACCAATTGTTGGTTTATTGGTCAATACTGAGACGGGGGGGTGTTTAAATCAATATTGTTATCTTTTTACTATTTTAACCACTTTTAAATATATCATTAGAAACAAATAACAACAAGAATACATAGAACACAATTTTAATGTGGAATCCCAATAGGGTAAACCACCAATACATGCAATTACTACAAAACTATTATTTACAAATATTTTTTCCTACTCCTATAGACAAGGATTATATTACACCTTGTTTTACCAATACCAATTGGAAGGAGGATATGACCCCCTAGTTTATCATCTATGACTAAAAGGATGCTACAAAACCCTATTTACCAATGTCAATTGGAAGGATGCTACAACTCCATGGTTTATCAGCTTCAACTAAAATGATGCTACAACACCTAATTTACCAATGCCAATTGGAAAGAGGATACAAACCCCTAGTTTATCAGCTACAACTGAAAGGAGGAAACAACCCCCTATAGGTCTGTTTCCTTCCGTAGCACTGTCCTTCAACATTGATATGTTTCTCATGATTTCTCTCCCACTGAATTCTGTCATACCCATTGGTCTCTGATTATGATCATGCAATTAGAACTGTAGAGACATCTTCTTTCTTCCTCAGTACGCTGCTTAAATACTTCTCACCATTTAAGCTTCTTTTAATAATTGTGTGTCTTCAAACTGAACAAACATACCTTTCACTGTTGTGCCCTTTCATATATGAAGATCACACCTTTCAGAACATCCTTTCACGTTCCTCCATTGATCATGCACCTCAGAGATCATTTCCATAGCTTCGAAACCATTTCTGCACCTCTGTCAAACGTTTGCAGGTGCTTACCAGCACATATTGCATTGATGAATTGTTCGTCTTCACATTGGTTGGTATCCATAATTTACTCTTCAAATAAAAAATCCCTTCGAGGGTTCTTACCGCTTTAGGCAAGAAATTTCCCTTAACTACATCTTCCATTACAAGAAATTTCAACTCAAAATGGGCCTCCTAAGGAAAATTAATAAAATAATAGTTAAAATAATAAAATAATATTTATTAATTTTGGAGGAAGAAAAGAAAAAACTATTTTTTGTTTGTATTTTCGACATATCTCCTTGTGTTTTTACTCAAATTTCGATCGGGAAAGCTCGTTGGATGCAAAATTAAATTCCACATCCAATGAGTACCCACTCGACATACTTTTGATAGGCCCCTCTACCCAAAAAATAAGAAATACATGAAAAATCGTGATGATGACATCATCATCACATTTTTGTCGGTATTTCTTATTTTTGGGGTAGCGAGGCTCATCAAAAGTATGCCGAGTGGGTACTCGTTGGATGCAAAATTAAATTCCGTATCCAACAAGCTCTCCCGATCAAAATTTGAGTAAAAACACAGGGAGATATGTCGAAAATACGAACAAAAAATGTAGTTTTTTTATGATACCTATCCCCAAATTTATATTAAAAATTTGTTTAAGAGGTGCTCCCTCTTTTATTTTTAAATCATTTTGATCAGCTAATACATGATGACATGGAATTTGTATTATTTTTGGAAGGCTCATTTTAAATTGAAATTTCCTCTAATGATTTTGCAAACCTGACAAATGTTCTTCTTGATCAATTATTGATTCTTTAAAAGATTATTCATTCATAAAATTTTTGATAATCTGCTCATCATCATCGAATACCCTCATATTTGTAACATTTTTAGGTATTGGTGGTATGAAAATTAGTTCAATAGCACACTTTCTATTAGTTGGTACTAATATAGATGCAGAAGTAGCTAATAAATCAATTGCAACATTTTGCAAGCTAGGTATTGCATTTATAATGAAAGAATTGAAGTGCATAATCAAATTCCATACCTCAAACCGATATCCTTTAATATGTGAAGATAAACAATGAATGATGTTTCTTACTTGTCTAACAAATATCTCAGAATCACCAAAAACTTTCAATTTTTTTACTTCTAACCCAATGGATTTCTTCAAACCTTTAACTAGAGATTCATACTCAACAGTATTATTTGTGCATTCAAACTTTAGTCTACAAGAGAGGAAATATTTATTCTTTTTAGGATCAGCAAATACACAACTAGCCGTTGATTCCTTTTTTGTTTTAGAACAATCAAAATAAAAACCCAAAATCTATTTTCTTAATCTACAGAGTTAGTAGCATCTCCTACATTAGTAACTAAGCCTACTATTTTACAATCAAAATCATCAGTCTGTGAAAAATGAAGGAGATCGGACTGCATATCTGATTCCTGACTAATTTGTTTGGCTTGATAATTTCTTGGTTCAAGCTCCAAAAAGTAATTTCCCAAAACTGAAGATGAGAAATTCACAGGTTCGTTCTTTCCTTCCAACTGAGTCACATTATGTTTCATGTGTGGTTCCCTCGGTATCTTAATCTGATTTTGAACATTTTCATATGGAATCCACATGTGAGACCAATCAGTTGAAAAATATCCATTAAATTTTGTTGACTGGTTCTTGCTCAATATTAATCCATCGGGGTCAGGTATATAAACCACCATGATATCTATGAGTTGACAAAATCTAGGGTATGTAGATAATCGAATCAACACATCTTTCATTTCCCCTATGAGTTTAACAATAGATCTATCTAGCTGAATTATCCGAGATGGATATCATGTGGGTTGACCATTAATCTTCTTACATATTCAAAGTGCCATGACATTTGACGAAGATCTAGAATCTACCAAACAATTATGCACATTATGATTAAAAATTTCAAATGACAGTAGAAAAGGAAAATTCTGAGATTTATATTTTCCTTTAATGCTTTCTTCATTAACTTCAGTATTAGATTCAAGAGCTTCGAGGATACTATTAGGTTGCGGATCAAAATATTCCGGAAGTTTCCTCCTTTATTGAGGAATATTACATAGTTCAAATAGAGATATATTTGCTTTTGTTTTCTTAATTTCTTCTACCATATCATATCCCGTGTCCTAATATTCCAATCCTTTTCAAGGTCCTTCGGATTTATTTATCATTTTCTTCATTGGTTTGTTAACTACTCGGATTGTCTCTTTTATATTTACCGAATTAGGATTAGGTGTTGTTTGAGTAGTACTGAGAATTTTCTTCATGTTTTCTTTCATCTTATTTATTTTATGCAGTACTAAACTTTCATCCACTATCGACCCTTTACTTCTAGTCGTAGGTTCATCTTCACTTAGCCCCAAAGTAGGTTCCCACTTCCATAATACCATAGTGGTTTCTTCATTTGTTTGTTCTGGCTCATTAGTTTGGGCTTCTTCTTCTTTCGGATCTTCCAGGTTGGAAACTAACAATTGATTCATAACCAGAGTCAACAAATTTATCCACTATGTACAATTTTTTTCAGAATGATGTTCTTAGTGAAAAGTACAGAAATGACCCATGCCCACTTCATTAAAATTTAAAACAAGAGAATTATGTACATGTGGTTGGGGTTTTCCACTCTCTTCCTTTTTTTGTAGTAATCATTGAATGGATTTCTATAAGAACTATCTCCCTTATCCTTTTCCAAGTCTACTATTTTGTTTGACAATTTTTGCACCATTTTCACCACATTTTCTAGCTCATTAGAGTGTTCTTATTTGGGATTAGTTAACAACAATGGCCTTTTTCTTGTGGTATGTTTCAACTCAGGTTCTAGAGTATGCCTTTTAATATTATCCAGATATTCCTCTACTTTCTTGGCTTGTTCATAGTTTTCTACTAATGTAACTTTACCAGCCCTTTCTACAAACATTTCTATTGGTGGATAAAGTGTTGTAGTATAATATTCTACTAGAGACTCATCAACTGGTTTTCTTATAGAAATAAATCTATTTAATAAAGTGGTGAATCTACGATTAAAGTATTAGACCTTTTCATTCTTTTCCATCCTTGTAGACAGTAATTCTTTAATGAGAGTGGCTACATTTTTTTGGTTGTCGAATTTACCTAAGAATGTCTTTCCAAAACCATCCCAATTTACTATTGAATTGGATTTCAAACTAAAGTACCATGAGGATGATTTAGGTTCAAAATTATATCGAAAAATTCTGCAAACAACATCTTCATTTTCAACATTTAAAATATTCAAAGCGAGATAAAAACTTTTTAAGTGATCTTCCGTAGAAACACCCTTTCCAAGATCAAATTTTGGTAATTCTCTTTCTGGGTGCTTAGGTAAATAATGCAATGGAGAAGCCAAATTATTACGCTTTCATTACACAGACATTTATACAAGCAACAGAACATTCATAACATCTAAACCATTTATTATGCTTTCATTACACAGACATTTATACAAGCAACAGAACATTCATAACCAAAGAATTAGTTCAAAGAAGTTAGAACAATCTCACTATATGATGTACAGAAGCAATAAGAAATAGTTTTATAGGATACATTCCACACATTTTGAGTAAATCTCTGTACAAGACTTTGTTCTAGAAAATTGTTCCTTCTTATTAGCAAAGAGTTAGCTCTTTTAAAAAATAGTCCAACATTCTTTTCACTAGCCCAAAATCCTTTCTATGGTTCTATGCGCCCCTTTTTATTATCTGGATCCATGATGTTGTGACCTTTCTATCTCCCCTAACCTTAGAGATTCCTAAGCTTCTTATTCACCTAAACTAGGAGCAATCGAATGGTTTCATAAAACAAAATAAATTTATGTGGGGCTCACCCCACTAGAAATGCACACGTCCTATGCCTTAGTTTCTCAAGAAATTGTATCACATTCGGTTGGCTCAAGCACCAATCACATTGGTGTTCCTGCACATGTGTTGTCTCTTGGTGATAATCCTCTACTTATGCTTCCATTTAGTGCTTCATGTATTCAAACTTGGTGAGCAATTATACCAGTGATACATAAACAAGAAATAATGAGAGAGATATTTTATTTGGAAAAAACAATATTTTCCAATTGTAATTTTAATGATGAGCAATTTGACTAAATTTAATATTGAAGAGAAATATTTCTCTGTTTCCCCAACGGTTCACAATCAAAAAATAAAACAGAGATTGAACAGCTCAGATCATCTCAAAAGATCGATCGGGTTTGGTTTGATCTCAACTCCTTTCCGTGAAATGGAGGAAAGCAAAAAGTCGGATGCCAACTTTCTTCAAGATTAAATTCTTATTGGATTAGGTCTAGTCACTCAGAGGGGGGAAGTGAATTAGTGACAAAAATTTACAAACAATTTATTTTATTTTAGCAATTGAAAAAAAAAATGGACACAATGATTTATCATGGAACCCAATAAGGTAAACAACCAATACATTTCTATTATTGGCAAAACTTTGTTATTGCATTATACATTAGTTATTTGCAAGCACCCACTTGTTGGAGATGACAATCCCCAATTTTGTCAGCCACTACTGAAGGATGCACCCACACCCTAATTTATTCCTGCACCTATAGACAAGGATACACCAATACCCTGATTCTCCAGCCACTACTGGAAGGAGGCTAAGACCTCCTTGCAGGCATGTATCCTCCCTAGCACCACCCTTACACCCTTATTTGATTTGTATCAGTCTTCTATTAACTTCTTGGACTTTATCATTCCCAATTACACAGACACCTTCTTCTATTTCAATTTTTTTATTATATAATCTTCTTCAACACCCAAAGGACCTTTTTAACCATCATGCCCTTTCACATCTTTGTTATTTCAAATTTTTATTATTAATTAACTAGATGTTTGTCTTACTTACAGATTTAATTAATTAAATAATGAAACCTTTGTGTGCCTTCCACCTTCGGGCTTCCTAGATTACTCCATTTCTCCCAGAACGTGGGTTTCTTCTTTTTAGCGCCCTCATGCGATGTTACCTTCAATCTATAGGAAGTGAGATTCCTCATTTCTGATCAATGGCTTCACTTCTTCACATTCCTACGGGTTCCTCCTTAAAACCTTTGGTTTCTTTCATGTGGGCATCATCTCCACAACACGAGATTCATTACTTCACTGACCTACAAGATTCTTCCCTTCTCAAAATGTGGGTTTCACCACCATGAGGGAACTGGCCTTGCCACACTTTCCTTTTCACATGACAAAATGTGGAAATCAGAAACTGAACCTTTCCAAAATATGAACTTTTACACTTTCTCTTTTCCGCTTCTGCACCGGCCTTCCCGCAATGTCTTTTCCATACTTCGAAAGGCGAAAATAAAAAACTCAATTTTTGCAAGATCCAAACCTTTTCACTTACGCTTTTCCACTTTCGTATTGGCCTTCCCGCAACGTCTTTTCCGCACTGTGGAAGGCAGAAATCTAAAACTCATTTTTTCCAAGATCCAAACCTTTACACTTTCTCTTTTCTACACTGGCCTTTCTGCACTGGCCTTTCTGCACTAGCCTTTCCACACTGTAGATTGTGGAAGTCAAAAAATAATCTTTCCAGTTTTTCGAGCTTCTATATTTCCACCTTTTAGTTTCTGCACCTGTCCTTTGTCATTGTATTCCTGCACCAACCGTTCTGCAACAACCTTCTCGTTTTTCACCTTTTTTGTAAAGTGAAACACGGAAGTCGAAAACTCAAATTTTCATGCAACTTTTTGCTTTCCGCAGTTTCGCACCCACACTCTATTCTAGAACCATCGATCTGCTTCTAGAACTATTATGAGCTATCCAATCTTGATCGTTTGCAGAACTTATCCCCAACTGTTGGATCTCGTGGCGGAATCTTCCCAACGGTTCATCTTTGAACTATTGTGAAACTTCAACTCATGCTTTTTCCCTTTGCGGATCTTATCTATAGCCATAGATTTACCCGCGGCTTGAATCTAAACTGTCAATCTATTGTCACTCATGAAACTCTTGTGGAACCATTGATCATTTGATCCACGATCAATGTACTTCATCCTGAGCTCTCTGCACGACTCATTTATCTTCAAAAACATGAGCTCCCTTCATCTTCAACACATGGGATTCCTTCTCTATTGGCCTGAGGGCTTCCTCAATTGCCATCAATGCCAACCTATATTGCCATGTTTCCAACAATCTCCCCTTTTGGCTTTGATGGAAATATTATTTTTATTTCTTCCCCTTTGAAATCAAGGGAAAAGGATTGCGTGACTCCCCCTGAATTTGATCACTATCTCCCCATGAACTAATGCCAACTGATACGTTATTTTGAAATATTAGATTTGAAAAGAAACTAATCTTAATCTTTGTCTGATATATTCAAATACATCTCTTCTTAAGGGTTTAGTGAAGATGTTTGCAATCTGTTCTTCATTTCGGACATATTCCAATTCAATGTTCTTCTTTTCAGCCTGATCCCTCAGATAGTGGTATTTTATTGGAATTTTTTTTTCTTTGGAGTGTTGGACAAGATTCTTGGATAGACTTATAGAACTTTTATTATGACAGTAGATAATCACGGGTTCTTCAAACACTATTTTTATATCTTGTAGAGTTTGTTTCAACCATTCCACTTGTGTGCAACATTCTGTTGCTGCAATATACTCAGCTTCAGTAGTAGATAGAGAAATTGAGGTTTGTTTCTTTCTTGTCCAAGCTACCAATGATTCTCCTAAGTATAATTCTCCTTCTCTTGTACATTTTATGTCTATACACAACTTGCCCAATATCCATCTTAATATGATTTTAAAGAGAATTAATTCTTTCTAGGATAACACAAGCCAAGATCTATGGTTCCTTTTAAGTACCTAAAAATTCTTTTCACGGCCTGAACATGGATTTCTTTTGGTCTAGCTTGAAATCTAGCTACCATTCCAACAACTTGCTTGACATCAGGTATGGAAGTTGTTACATAGACAAAACTCCCAATCATTGATCTATAGTTTTTTGGATCTACAGCCTTGGACTTATCTTCCTTTCTTAGTTTGCATTCTACTATCATAAGTGTACAAACAGGTTTGTGATCGTGAAATTGGAATTTTTTAATCATTTCTTTCACATACTTGGACTGATGGATAAAGATTCCCTTTTTGGACTGAACTATTTGAAATCCTAGAAAGAAATTCAGTTCTCCAAGAAAAGACATTTCAAATTCTTGTTGCATTTTACTAGAAAAATCCTTACTCATTTTTTCATCATCACTCCCAAATATGATATCATCAACATATACTTCAACAATAATCATGCTATCACCAATAATTTTATAATAAATATTACTCCCCATTGATCCTCTTTTGAATCCTTGTACTTGTAAGTAAGAATGTAGCATTGCACACCATGCTATGGGTGCTTATGTTAGCCCATAGAGAGATTTCTTTAGTTTACAAACATAATTTTTTTTGTCAATTAATTTAAACCCTTCTAGTTACTCTATGTAGACTTCTTGTTCTAAGTTTTCATTGAGAAACGTTGATTTGACATCCATCTGGTATACTTTCATTTTTTTTGTAGCTAGCAAAGGCTAAGAAAATACTAATTGCCTCCAATATGGCCACAGGTGCAAATGTTTCTTCAAAATATACTCCTTCAACTTGAGTGTACACTTTACTTGCTGATTTGTATTTGTTCCTGATTACTTGTCCATTTTCATTTACTTTGTTTTTGAACACCCATTTAGTTCCAGTGACATTCTTGTTTTATACTTTTGTAACTAGTTCCCAAGTTTTATTATTCTCTATAAATCTAAAACTAATCACTTCTTTAAATATAAATCTAAAACTAATATATTCTATCCATGTAGGTATCAAATTTAGAGTTTAGATTAATATACTGAAAATGGTCATATAATTCTAACAGATAGCAGTTCCAACACAATAATCACATTCACAGCAGAAAGAATACCAAAGATAACTCTGATATAATTAAACCATTTATTACGCTTTCATTACACACACATTTATACAGACAATAGAACATTCATAACCAAAGAATTAGTTCCATCAAGTTAGAACAATATCACTATATGATGTATAGAATCAATATGAAATAGTTCTATAGGATACATTCCACACATTCCGAGTAAATCTCTCTACAAGCCTTTGTTCTAGAAAATTGTTCCTTCTTATTAGCAAAGAGTTATCTCTTTTAAAAAATAGTCCAACATTCTTTTAAATAGAAAAAAGTCCTTTCTATGGTTCTATGCACCCTATTTATTATCTGGATCCATGAAGTTGTGACCTTTCTATCTCCCCTAACCCTAGAGATTCCTAAGCTTCTTATTAACCTAAACTGGGACAAATCGAATGGTTTCATAAAACAAAATAAATTTATACGGGGCTCACCCCACTGGAAATACACACATCCTATGCGTTAGCTTCTCAAGAAATTGCATCGCATTCGGTTGGCTCAAGCACCAGCCACGTTGGTGTGCCTCCACGTGTGTTGTCTCTTGGTGATTAATCCTCTGCTTCTGCATCCGTTTAGTGCTTCATGTATTCGAAATTGGTGAGCAATTATACCTGTGATACATAAACAAGACATAATGAGAGATATATTTTATCTGGAAATAGCAATAATTTTCCAATTGTAAGTTTAATGATGAGCAATTTGACTAAATTTAATATTCAAGAGAAAGATTTCTCTATTTCCCCGATGGTTCACAGTCAAAAAATAATAACAGAGATTGAACAACTCAAATCATTTCAAAAGATCGATTGGGTTTGGATTGATCTCAACTCCTTTCTATGAAATGGTGGAAAGCAGAAAGTCGGATACCAACTTTCTTCAAGATTAACTTCTTATTGGATCATGTCTAGTCACTCAGAGGGGGGTGTGCATCAGTGAAAAAAATTTACAAACAATTTATTTTATTTTAGCACATGCAAAAAAAAATGGACACAATGATTTGTCGTGGAACGAAATAAGGTAAACCACCAATACATTTCTATTATTGGCAAAACATTGTTATTACAGTATATAGTAGTTATTTTCAAGCACCCACTTGTTGGAGACGACAATCCCCAAGTTTCTCAGCCACTACTGAAGGATGCACTCACACCCTGATTTCTTCCTGCACCTACATACAAGGATACACCAATACCCTGATTCTCCAGCCACTACTGGAAGGAGGCTAAGACCTCCTTGTAGGCATGTATCATGCACTAGCACCACCCTTACACCCTTATTTGATTTTTATCAGTCTTCTATTAACTTCTTGGACTTTATCATTCCCAATTACATAGACACCTTCTTTAAATAATCTTCTTCAACACCCAAAGGACCTTTTTAACCATGATTCCCTTTCACATATTTGTTCTTTCAAATGTTTATTATTAATTAACTGGATTTTTTTCTTACTTACAGATTTAATTAATTAAATAATGAAACCTTCGTGTGCCTTCCACCTTCAGGCTTTCAAGATTACTCCATGCTTCATCTGCGAGCTCCATCTCTCCCAGAACGCGGGTTTCTTATTTTTAGCACCCTCACACGATGTTACCTTCAATCTATAGGAAGTGAGCTTCCTGATTTCTGATCAATGGCTTCACTTCTTCACATGCAAGCAGGTTCCTCCTTAAACCCTTTGGTTTCTTTCATGTGGTCATCACGTCCTCTCTCCACAACACAAGATTCATTACTTCACTGACCTACGAGCTTCTTCCCTTCTCAAAATGTGGGTTTCACCACCATGCAAGAATTGGCCTTTCCACACTTTCCCTTTTGCACGACAGAATACGAAAATCAGAAACTCAACCTTTCCAAAATTTGAACTTTTACACTTCCTCTTCTCCGCTTCTGCATCAACCTTCCCGCAAGGTCTTTTCCATACTATAGAAGGCGAAAATCAGAAACTCAATTTTTGCAAGATCCAAACCTTTTCACTAACGCTTTTCCACTTTCACACCATCCTTCCCGCAACGTCTTTTCCAAACTGCGGAAGTCGAAAACTCATTTTTTCCAAGATCCAAATCTTTACACTTTCTCTTTTCTGTACTAGCCTTTCCGCACTGGCCTTTCCACACTAGCCTTTCCACACTGCGGATTGCAGAATTCGAAAAATAATGATTCCAGTTTTTCGAGCTTCTATATTTCCACCTTTTCGTTTCTGCACCTATCCTTCGTCGTTGTATTCCTGCACCAACCATTCTGCAACAATATTCCTGTTTTTTGCCTTTTTCGTACAGTGAAATGTGGAAGTCAAAAACTCAACTTTTCATGTCTTTGACTTTTTGCTTTCCGTAGTTCCACACCCGCACTTCTTTTCTGAACCATCGATCTGCTTGCATAACTATTCTCAGATGTCTGATCTTGATCCTTTGCGAAACTTATCCCCAATTGTTGGATCTCGTGTATGAATCTTCCTGATGGTTCATTTTTGAACTATTGCAGAACTTCACTTTGTCCTTTTTCCCTTTACGGATCTTATCTACAGTTATAGATTTACCTGCGGCTTCGATCTAAATCGTCAATCTATTGTCACCTGCGAAACTCTTGTGGAACCGTCGATCATTTGATCCACGATTTGAATGTACTTCATCCTGAGCTTTCTGCACGACTTATTTATTTTAAAAAACACAAGCTCCCTTCATGTTCAACACACGGGCTTCCTTCTCTACTGGCCTGAGGGCTTCGTCAATTTCCATCAATGCCAACCTATATTTCCATGTTTCCAACAATCTCCCCCTTTAGCTTTGATGGAAATATTATTTTCATTTCTCCCCCTTTGAAATCAAGGGAAAAGGATTGCGTGACTCCCCATGACTTTGATCACTATCTCCCCATGAATTTCACTGGAATTTCACTAGAATTTTACCAAGCTATTTTTTGATCCGTCTTGTGGTCACTGCTTAAATAGCTTGTTGAAACAACTGTAGGTATGGATGAGTGAAACAAAGTTTGATTTACTCTAAATAAACTAGTGGAATCAATTGTATGTGTATTGGCTCACAGTTAATCATGAAACATAAAGAAACTAGGAGCATAGGAGGCACATGGGGTAAGACAAGGCAAGATGGATGACCAATGTCATTCAAATGGTCATACAATGCTCATTAATGGTACATTGGATCCATACATTCCATACTAAGATAAATCCAACCAAAGAAACATGTGATAATGGGTATTTTAACAACTCTAAATGTTGATGATCAAACTGGTTAGTCAGAAAAAGCTACTGTATTCATTTTTTCTAACAAACAGCATTCCTTACATCAAATCTAGAACTTTTACAATATAGAAAGAACGTTAGTTTAGGGATTAGGATCTTGTAGCGTAATCTATAATTTTCTCATATACTCATTCCCCTTAAAGTTAAAGGATATCATTTGATGACTGCACAAATCATATACACATCAAAATGAAACTAGAAAGAAGCTCATAGACCTGTCACCTACCTCTCATAACATAAAACATATCCATCAAAATAAATAATCTAACAAAAATAAATTTTATGCAAACCAATACTTTAAATGGCTAAAAAAAAATATTTCATAAACCCTACACTTTAAATATATATAGTACAAACTTAATTTCACTTGGAATAGCTAAAAAATGACGCAAAGTAATCAACAAAATTTACATATAGATACAAAGTTGATGAGTTGTCATCTCTAGAAGATACAATATAAAATAAGTTATAAATTGTCTTGATCAAACTTCAAGATTCAATTGTAAAACAAAAAATCGATTTCTAGCTGCTTAAGTGAAATCGTTGATCAGCCAGGCAGCAGGAGCTGCACTCTCAAAAGAAAAGGGAGGAGATTAGCCAGCCGTGAAAATGGGGCCACCGTGCAAGTGTGGAACGCCGTGAGGATAATGGTAAATCATGGACAACCACCCAAGAAAATCCGTCATGAATAAAGTAACAAATGGTGGTGAAGATAAGTCAGTTTTAAAAAATGATATCCACATGAAGGAGATATGTCATATAAATTATTTTTAGTCCAGGTCATTCTATATGGATGATTTATAAGTAAAATTTGTTTTAAAAAGATAGTAGACATCAATTTTTGAAAGGTAAGTTTAAGGTGGACCATAGGTTGTTAAAATAATATTTAAGCCTTTAGAAGGATTGAGCTTCAACTTTTTAAAATATAATATTGTTCTTCTGTTAAAAAACAAAAATAATCTATGAGTTATAAAATAATATTTAAACTTTTAAAAGATTGGGTTTGAACATTTTAAAATATAATATTGTTTTTGTAAAAATACAAAAACAATCTCTAAGTTATATAGGGTAATTGATGATGTTCCATAGTAAACAAAAGAAGTGAGGTAACAAATAGTTTAATAAAAAAATTATGTTTCATATGTGAAAAAAATTGTTAGCAGTTGGTTTTGAAAACAAAATGGACATCGAAACTCATGACTTGAGCATTACTACAGTGAGCATTATTACCTTAGCTCAAAAAGATCAAAAATTAGTTTTTTTCCAAGATTTTTATCCAGTAAAACAAGTTTAATACAGTAAATCCATATACTTGAGAATTGCAGCTATAAACTTAGTTACAAATCCAACCCAAGCTACGATAATTACCAACTCTTGTCATAGTAAAGAAATAGAAATCCACTTTTAAAACATTATAATTAGAGACACTTCAACTATTTGGAATTCGGGTACAGTAAAACATTAGAAGGCCACTTGTAAAAAATTATAATTAGAGACTCTGTCAGCTATCAAACTAAATGTAAGGTGGACCATAGAACCAAGAAGGATAAACAGAAACTGGAGGTGGGAAAGAATAGGAAACTAAAGGTAGGTTATTTAAAACTCAATAAGAAGTTTTAACTATTTGGAATTCCAGACAAGTGAAGGGTGGTATGACCTTTACATTTACAAATGGTTGAGTTGGAATTCCATCCAAGTGAAGGGTGGTATGACCTTTACATTTATAAATGATTAAGTTCTTAAATAAAATCCCTACCTTTAACCAACACATGTGTTAACTACCTCATCTACCCCACTACATGGCTCATTTGTCCATTTTCCTACCATATTTCCCTTAAAAACCCTGAAAATCCCACTAAAAAGCCTCCAAAAGGCCTAAAATGCCTCCAAAAGGCCATAAAACCATCTAAAAAGCCTCCAAAAGGCCTAAAATACCTCCAAAAGGCATTTTCCTCGAAAAATATCCAAAATTCCTCTAAAAATAGCAAAAATCCCCTAAAAGGGAAGAAAAAATATAAAATAATGAGGAAAAGGAGGAAAAAACCCTATACAGCTGCCCTAAACCATATGGTTTCCAAAACCATGGGCCAGCACTCCAGCACTAAAAAACTATAAATAGGTGATGGATACCCCTTATTTCACATGCACAATCATAAGCATCCTTACTCTGCCAAAACAGCTCTGGAAGCCCTAGATCACCCTTGAGCTACTTTCACCATTGAGGGCCCCTTTTGTCCCATTTCCACCATCGGAGAAGGAGAAGGAGCAGGCTGGAGCTTGGAGCAACCGTCTTGGATCACTGCAAAGAGCTTCACCAACCTTCACATCGGAGGTAATATCAATATAAAAACCATTCTTTACATTTTGTTGTTTTGTTTCATGCATATATTTAGAGTAGTTCGTTTTTCTGTTTAGCATTTTCATTTTCATTTTACTAAACTGCTACGAAGGAGTCACTTCTCCTTAGTAGGTGCTCATTCGCACAAGCTAGGGGTAAAACCCTAGCTATAGTTTTGGCGAGTTAACACCCAAAAAGTGTTCACTACCTCGTCTACCCCACTGCATGGCTCATTTGTCCATTTTCCTACCATATTTCCCTTAAAAACCCTGAAAATCCCACTAAAAAGCCTCCAAAAGGCCTAAAATGCCTCCAAAAGGCCATAAAACCATCTAAAAAGCCTCCAAAAGGCCTAAAATGCCTCCAAAAGGCCATAAAACCATCTAAAAAGCCTCCAAAAGGCCTAAAATGCCTCCAAAAGGCATTTTCCTCCAAAAATATCCGAAATTCCTCTAAAAATAGCAAAAATCCCCTAAAAGGGAAGAAAAAATATAAAATAATGAGGAAAATGAGGAAAAAACCCTATACAGTTGCCCTAAACCATATGGTTTCCAAAACCATGGGCCAGCACTCCACCACTAAAAAACTATAAATAGGTGATGGAGACCCCTTATTTCACATGCACAATCATAAGCATCATTACTCTGCCAAAACAGCTCTGGAAGCCTTAGCTCACCCTTGAGCTACTTTCACCATTGAGAGCCCCTTTTGGCTCATTTCCACCATCGGAGAAGGAGAAAGAGCAGGTTGGAGCTTGGAGCAACTATCTTGGATCACTGCAAAGAGCTTCACCAACCTTCACATCGGAGGTAATATCAATATAAAAACCATTCTTTACATTTTGTTGTTTTGTTTCATGCATATATTTAGAGTAGTTCATTTTTCTGTTTAGCATTTTCATTTTCATTTTACTAAACTGCTACTAAGGAGTCACTTCTCCTTAGTAGGTGCTCATTCGCACAAGCTAGGGGTAAAACCCTAGCTATAGTTTTGGCGACTTCGCTGTTTTTCTTTTGAATCTCTATTTTCAGTTTAAAAAATTATTTAGCTTTTTCCTTCCGGCTGTCCCTTTAGGCCGTCGTAAACCACATTTTTTCCCTTTGTAGTCGCGTCCTGACCGCGTCTTTCAGGCCTTTACCTGCAACCCGACCGCGGCTATCAAACCGTCTCCGGCGCCCTGCCGGCGGATTCAAGTCTATTACCTGCGATCCGACCGCGGCTATTCAGCCTGTTTGCTGTGATCTGGCTGTGCCTGTCGGCCATTTTCCTGCGTCCTGACCGCGACTTCCCTCCCATTTGCTGCGACCCGAACGCAGCTTTCAGCCCCCTCTCTGTGACCCGATTGCGACTTTCAGCCCCTTCCCTGCGATCAGACCGCCTCTGTCGGCCAGAAAGCCGCGACCTGTTCGCGCCTGTTTCTTTCAAACCCGCGGTCCGACCGCATGATTTTTCCACAGACCCGCGGTCCTTTTTTTGAACCCAGCCTCTTTGCTGCAATATTTTCTGCATCTGCACAGCCATCTGTTCCACCTGCAGCCCTACTTCCTTACAACCTTTTCTGCAACATCATTTCTGTTCCATTTTACAGAATCTGTTTGAAATTTCAGCATTTTAATTCAGAAAATTTTGCATGTTAAAGTTGTGGATTCAATATTATTGTTAGAAGGTTGCCCCTTTGTGTGGCACTTCTATTTTGGGTTCATCACCTCACGAGCACACACTCTGTCACCTAATTCAAGTGAGCCTTAAAAAACTACTTAACTCAACTAATATTCTAGCCCCACTTGAGGAACACAAAAGAATATTTGTAGTTAGGTAGGATCGGGGGAATAGGCTTCCAATAACACCCCTCGGTTACTTACACTTGAGACATAGCTGTTGTCCAATTAGGGAACCAAAATCCCCTAGTACTTTTTGGCACGGTCACCACCAGTTCACCAGAGGGCCTCTCCCTTAGGAGGGTTGAAGTCGTGAGATTGGTTCCAGAGGCCTGAGTGGAATATCGCACTCCATTCAGTAATTGAAGGGCTACCTTTCGTAGTTCTCGGGATATCCCTGTATAGGGGTATTGCGGTAAAAGGACCAAACAACAGATTCGACTTTCTGGACGTGTCATGAACGGGGTATCTTAGTTGCCATTCTTCTAGGATTGACTTCCTGGTGTCCCTCCCGGTAGGGGGATATCTTAGCCACTTAGCTTTCCTATCCATATTGTCTGACTTGGATTTCATCACCTTGCAGAGGATATGTCTAGTTGAGTCAGAATACTTTTAGTTAGGTGTTTGCATGCTCCCTTACCTCCTTTTGGTCTAGTGAGTCCACCCTTTTTATTTTAGGAAACCTGCTGCTTGTTGGTATTCTGACCATTTCTGTTGACACTCCACCTATTGTAGCACAGCTATTACATTGGGTGTTTTGAGTTGGTGGTTGGCCTGAGTGCCCTATTTTTTGAGCTCTCCTTCTGCACACTCGGTTGCATTAGGATTTTTGAGTTGTTTTTCACCCACCTCAACCCACAGAGATTTGACACCATCTGTCACCATTGAGTCTCCGAGACATTCTCAGCGCCTCAGGGGTGAACCCCCACAGCACGGTTAACTTGACACCACCCGTCATTGACACAGATCATCTTCACTTGATACCACTTATCATAGATCTCGAGCCTTGTCACTTGACTCCACTCGTCAGTGGCATCGGACTCCGTCACCCGATAGTGACGCCCCTTATTTTACCTCTGATTCTGAGCCAGAGTCTGAGAACCCCATTTACACTGCCCCTACTAGCCCCATAACTAGCGTGACTTCCACTCCTGTCTTGGTAGAGATCGTTGGTGGCACATCCACCACTACACCAGTTACCACACCCGCTTTGGGTATGCCCTCCACGGGACCCCCATCTACCGTTCCCCTCACGACACCTATTCCTGCAACGGGAATACCTATTTCCACTCCATCAGTGGTTCACACTACCCATGGTGGTGTAGGACCGTCCTATACCACCTTAGTTCCCCCACTTGGGGGAAACCTCCCTAACACTACCCCTCCACTTGGGGGCATTGGCCCCAACTTGGCCCAACCCACTACCATGTCACATCCTTCTTCTAGTTTACCATTCATGGCTAGCCTCAACCTGCCTAACCTAGCCAGATTGACCAATGACCCTATCCGACATGACCCTGCGTGGCCTCACATGCTCACCAAGCTCCCCTCTGACATCCCTAAGTTAGAGGGCAAGGCAGGTGAGGACCCACAAAACCACATTATGTCTTTCCATCTATGGTGTTCCTCCAACTCCATAGTGGACGACTCTATCTGCCTTAGTCTCTTACAGCGCACCTTCACTGGATCTGCAACCAAGTGGTATATCAAGTAACCCCATGGAACCCATGCCACCTTTTCTTCCCTTGCATCAACCTTCCTGCAGTTCTTCCAGTTACCTATCCGCTATGATGCGGGCGTTGAGATCCTCCTATCATGTAGACAAAACATGGCTACCCACATCATGGATCACATTCATGAGTGGCGTCGACGCCGTAGCTTATGCAAGATCAAATTAGACGACCGTATCTTCCTAGATTGGTTCCTCAAATCCCTTCTTCCTGTCATTGCTAAGGATGTGGCATCCGAAAGACCCCAGTCTGAAGAAGAGGCCATCCTTAAGGCCCAACAATTCGACCTCATTTACGCCCAGTCGGGTTATCTCTATACCATTATACCTGACACCCCTCGCAGCGAGTCTTCCCAGCACAATGCGCCGGGGGCATCCCACGCTGCCGATGGCATCATTGGCCGTGTCTCTTCGCATCCTCAACCATTTTCCATAGCACGTCCTACCCTTGGCCCTGACCTTTCACAAGATACCTCCCAGTATGGAATAACCAACTTGTATGCTCCCATGGCACACCACCATTCTCATGGACCCTCATGTCCACCGCAGTGTTTCGGTCATGCGACTCCCACTTACGCCCCCCCGGTCGCACCTCAGCCCTACTACCACCAGCAGGCTGCACCAGCTCCTGCGCCTTCACAAGCCCAACCTGCTTATTACCCACCACAAGCCGCCCCTGCGGCAAACCCACAACTCGTTCCACAGCCCTATCAGAAACCCCCTCAAGTTGCTGCCCCTGCACAGCCTCTACCTACATATCATCCACCACAACCTGCTCCAACACCTGCGCAACCTCAGAATCCACCTGCTGCCCAAGGGCAAGTTTACGCTCAACAAAACCCGTAGCAAAACCAGAACAACCAACGCAACCAAGGCCAACAAAACCGCGGCAGGGGCCGAAATCGTGGGAACAACCAACCTCCAAACTAAGCTGGTCAACCCCCTAATCCCCCTGATAATAATAATGCGGCCCCTGCTAACCAAAACCCTAATCGCCTGCCCAAGCAGGCTAAAAACCCCAATTTGCGAACAAACCATCCTTGTTCTATTTGCGGGGTCTATGGCCACTACACACATTTTTTCCCACACATGGAGCGAGTTCGGCAACTTTGGGCTGAAGATGCCCACCGCCAAGGGCAGCCGGCTCCTCAAGCACCACCCAACCCCCCACAACCTCAACAACCACCTTTGGTGCTGCAAAACCCCTTACCAACCCAAGGAGTAGTGAACACCCAACCATTGGCTCCCCCTCAAGCCAACGCACCAACCCAACAACAAATCACTTACACTACTCCCGATCAACCCATGCATGAATCAGGGACCCACCACTTGTTGATGATGTCCTTCGATGAGGTCCACCTCCAGACTCGGCGGAACCAATATGGCTCCACCCTTGAAGCCCCTCCCGCCGATAAACCCACTAACGCTCATCCCACTGATTAGGCGTTACGTATACCTCCACCTCCACTCGATGGCGCTCCTAAAGCACCTCGTTTCCCACTTCGCCGTATTAACAATAACCCCAATGCGCGCGCTGCGTCAAACTACAACATTGTTGATGACTTAGCCCAATATCCCGCAGCCATGTCTGCATTAGAAGTCTTAAAAAACTGTCCTTCGCAGTGCAAGACTTTACTCTCAGCCATTGGGGCTATCGATCCAAATGATTCGAATGTAATGGCTTTTGATTTGGACCAATCTGAACCCCGCATGCCTTCCACTTTAGCATTCCAAGTTTCCATTTCCATTCGGAATTTTGTCGTCCATCGATGCATTATTGATGAAGGTGCCTCTACATGTGTCATGTCCACCTCCATCTGGCAGAAAATGGGATCCCCCACTCTCCATCAGTCCTCTACTGCGTTGTGAGCCTACGACGGTCGTTCGGCTCAACCACAAGGCCTCTTAACTAACGTCCCCATCCAGCTGGCTGGAAAAACTGTCCTCATCAACATTGAGGTTATTAATGCACAGCTTGATTATAACCTTTTACTTGGCCGTAGCTACATGTATGCCATGCGGGCGGTTGCTTCTTCCATTTTCCGTACCATGATGTTCCCTCATGAGGGACGCATGGTCAAGGTTGACCAACTCACCTACCATGATCCCAATGCCCCCGCGGCACCCGAAAATGTTCTCCCCATGGTTGAACAACCTGTTTCGAGTGCCACCACTTCAGTTGTTTCCTCTATGGGGCTTGGAGTTTACTCAGATGCGCCCATGACCTCGACCTTCCAATCTATTCCACCCCCATCACCCGCCACTGACGTGTTTGACTTATGTACCCTGTCCAATAATACGCGAACTCCTACTAATCAACCGCCCTTGTTTCCTAAACCCCCTTTGGTACCTAGCCACATTAGTGCTACCCCCATCCATACCATTCCTTTCCTCTTCCCTCCATCAGGATTAGTTAGCGCCCCGGTCATGGCTAACCTCAGCCTCCCTGGTTTAACCTTAGGATTACCCGTTTGGTATCTTTCACCTCCCGTTCCCCCACTGACACTAGATGTCGTCCTGCAACCGGTGCAACCCATTGTCACTACTAGTCAACCACCTCTCGGTGTCACTACCCCATCGTCCTCCATGAACCCCCCCCTCCTATTACCAAACTCACTGGGGGTAGAGGCCCCCAACCTTACTCTGCTGTCCCACCTCCCAAGACAGTAAAAAACCCCCCTGTGTTTCGTGTTCCTCCCAAATGCCCGCTGTGCGATGAGTTGGGCCATGCGACTCACCAATGTCCTCAGTTACCGGAATTACAGGAACACATGCAAATGTTTGATGACGCCCCCAGTATACCGGTTGTCCAACTAGAGTCAACCCCTAAGCTTCACGACAAATCCCTGTGCACTAACCACCCCTGTGCCATATGCAGTGTTTACGGGCATTACACAAATCACTGTCCCGATCTCCCCGATTACAGAGTAGCTCTCTATGAGATGAACAATCTGGATCTTGAGACGGCACCACCCACCAGTGAGGAGATCCGCCCCTACTCCCTCGTCAACCGATTTGATGACACAAACTTTCCGTACTGACGAAGAGATTCTCGAGGCTCTCACTGCCCCGGAGTATCCCTGGGATGACATGCACCATCGTTCATACTTCCTCCCAGATGAATCCTCCTCTAACACTGCTACCCAGTTTGCAGTTGAATCCAAATACTTCCTTCCCCCCAAGGTCGACTGGTTCAAGGACCCTATTCCTGCTCCTGATGCCTTCGAGGAGGGTAACATGGCCAATATCTCACCTGTCATCCAAATTGATATCGCGGCCCCAGGAAGCACCCCCAAACTCATTAGTTTAGGAGCCTCTTGCAGTGAGCACGAGATTGAGGAATACAAAAAACTCTTCAGAGAATTCCGTGATGTATTTTCCTGGTCCTATACCGAAATACCCGGTCTTGACCCTGCCATTATAGAGCACCACATTGACACATGGCCTGACGTACCCCCCGTTCGTCAGAACCAGCGTCCCATTCATCCCTCAAAACTCCACCCCATGTGGACCGTACAAAAAGTACCCTGGGACCCACTACCCCCCCCCCCCCCCCCCCAAACCCAACGACAATGCAGGTATGAGTTTGACGGAATACCTGTATCTCCCGAATCTAAAATCGGCCGGTTTGATCGTCCAGAAATTCCACCTCAGCGCTGGTCCACTCTGATCACTAGTCAAAGTCAAATAGTACAAATGACACTTGTCATGTTGGGCCCACTTACTATTTATAGTCCGTTGACTTTTTTCTTGTTTTGGCCATTCTGAACCCATACGGAGTCCGTTTTCCAAACCATTTCCACCATTGGCATCAGCATGACGAGACCGTCACGATGGTCACCTCGTTGCATTATTTTTTCTACATCATTTTTTGCTCATTTTTTAGACACCGCTAGTCGTCTCGGTTTGCGCGCCACTTCGGCCGTTCACCATTTTTCACACTTTTTATATCAACGGATTTATTTTTCCGAGCTCGTGATGATGCTTGAGATCATTTCTCGCTCTCACATGATACAATTTCAACATTGTGTCCCGACACCTTGCTGCCTCGATTTGCATGCCACATCGACCGCCATCAGATTGTTCCACACTTTTTACATGAGCCCTCCACTCCCGTCATACTGCAAATGTTTCGTTATTTTGCCGCCATTCATTCACCCCGCAAGGAGGCCCACCAGTGTTCCCCCTCACCCTTGTTCCTGGTCATCATAAATGTTCCTTGATTGAACACTTCCTCCTTGCCTGGCCATTCATTCTGTTCGGTATACTTTTATCCCTCACTTTAGAGTCTTCTTATTGCTTTCAGAATCCTTAAAATTGAAAGCAACCACGAGCATGAACTGTCCTGGGCTCGTAAAATCCACATGACAGTACCATTCCATTACTTTTGAGTCTTCTTATTGCTTTCAGACTCCTTAAAATTGAAAGCAACCACGAGCATGAATTGTCCTGGGCTCGTATAAATCCACACGATAGTACCATTTTATATACACACTTATTCTCGTTCCCTAACCCATGAAGAAGTCCCCCCGTGCCTCTTGGCACTGTGATCGATCCTCTCGGCAGCACCCCCAATTCGGTCGCCTTTGTTCAGAGTATTTTGCAGTCTCCTGCCATTTTACCATAGCTTGAGTCTCCCTCAGCCCAGTAACCTTCCCAGATCCAATACAGCTATGACCCCCTTACCACCAGTTAGTTTCATATGCTACCCGATCCTCCCCTCCCTCATACTCTGAACAAAGGAAGTTTGAGTCCCCCACTCTACTTGCCCAGTTATTCCCCCCAGTTTATCCATCCTGCCATCAGTACTCTCACATTTCAGTTTTCCACCTCGCGCTCCTGTCAAGGAAACATCATTTCCTTGATAGTTGCAGGTCTCCCTCTGTCGACGAAAACCCCTCTATTCCAGAGGATAGACCCAAAGGCCCCTGCACCTTGGACCCATCACCATCTGTGGTGAGTGCCTACGGACCATTTTGGGAGGAGTCATCATTGCCTCTCCGAATGGTTGTTTCTCACATGCTCGACTTCAGCACCTTGATCGCATCATTGAGAATCGCGCAGGATTTATATCCCTTCCATTATTTGTCGAAGACCCCGGATTTCCCCCGACTCTAGCACATTGGTGAGTCACTTCGGAACACCCAGTTATATGTTCCCGTGGATGTTCGGGCTGCATTGGCGATTGTATTCAGAAGTCACCCAGTTCCATGCTTCCTTGAGTACCCAGTTCAGTTCCATGCTTCCTTGAGTACCCAGTTCAGTTCCATTGCGAGTATGACCCTTGTCACTCTGATCCAGCAGCTCATCAGTTCCTTTGGCACCACATTCAGTAGCACTACTGTCATTCTAGTGCATCAGTTTTTCAGCTCAGATATGGTCAGCCCAGCAGTATGTCCCAGATTTGAGTCCCTTCTAGACTCTTATGATATACACAGTGGTTTTTTATGTATCACACAGGTCTCTCTTTTTGGGCCTCACAGCTATGTTTATGTATCTTGATACGAGCATGGGGATGCCCGCCTCGTCCATATATTGAGATTCTTCCTCATTCAGTATTTGAGGCCATGTATATGTCAGGTCCCCATATTTTGGACCCCATTGTTATTATTATGTTATATCTTGATACGAGCATGGGAATGCCCGCCTCGTCCATATGATCAGATGATTCCTCATCCATTATTGAGGTTATGTACTTTTAGTTCTTGCAGTTGGTTCAGGATCGTTGTTCCGGGCTTCAGTTTGTTTCTTCTCTTCTCCACACCCCAAGAAAACCATATATGACTTATGATGTCCATCAACCATACGATGAGCTCCTGCCCTCGCACATCAGGGGGCAATCTGTTAACACCCAAAAAGTGTTCACTACCTCATCTACCCCACTACATGGCTCATTTGTCCATTTTCCTACCATATTTCCCTTAAAAACCCTGAAAATCCCACTAAAAATCCTCCAAAAGGCCATAAAACCATCTAAAAAGCCTCCAAAAGGCATTTTCCTCCAAAAATATCCGAAATTCCTCTAAAAATAGCAAAAATCCCCTAAAAGGGAAGAAAAAATATAAAATAATGAGGAAAAGGAGGGAAAAACCCTATACAGCTGCCCTAAACCATATGGTTTCCAAAACCATGGGCCAGCACTCCACCACTAAAAAACTATAAATAGGTGATGGAGACCCCTTATTTCACATGCACAATCATAAGCATCCTTACTCTGCCAAAACAGCTCTGGAAGCCATAGCTCACCCTTGAGCTACTTTCACCATTGAGAGCCCCTTTTGGCCCATTTCCACCATCGGAGAAGGAGAAGGAGCAGGCTGGAGCTTGGAGCAACTGTCTTGGATCACTGCAAAGAGCTTCACCAACCTTCACATCGGAGGTAATATCAATTTAAAAACCATTCTTTACATTTTGTTGTTTTGTTTCATGCATATATTTAGAGTAGTTCATTTTTCTGTTTAGCATTTTCATTTTCATTTTACTAAACTGCTACTAAGGAGTCACTTCTCTTTAGTAGGTGCTCATTTGCACAAGCTAGGGGTAAAACCCTAGCTACAGTTTTGGCGACTCCGTTGTTTTTCTTTTGAATCTCTGTTTTTAGTTTAAAAATTTATTTAGCTTTTTCCTTCCGGCTGTCCTTTTCGGCCGCCGTAAACCGCATTTTTTCCCTCTGCAGTCATGTCCCGACCGCGTCTTTCCCAGCAAAGTTTTCCTATAGAAAGAAAAAAAAGAGGCAATGTATCACAGAGTGTGTGTGTAGGTCTGCAATGTTTTGTGCATGTTTATTGTATTTTTTCCTATTTTTTGATGTTTGCCCGATTTTTCTTTTTCAAACCCTTAATGAGACGAATTATTTCTTTACCACGTGTTTTTGCAAATTTTTAAACTACAAACTGTGTAAAATGATGCTGCCTTTGTTACTTCCTGAAATTTATTAGTCCATTCTACACTTATATTGTTTATTCTTCAGAGATCGTTCTAATTTTCCTGCTACCCACATACATCTTGGAAATAAGACCTACATTCTGTAATGCATCGCAACCCCAGGGGAAAACTAATAAAGCAGAAAGAACCAAGTTCCAATCATGAAAACCCATTAAAATTCAAAGCACAGATCAAGAAAAGATCCATTCAAGACCATACCTGATAAAAAATATTTAGGGCGTGTTATGTGACCTGTTACCTCACGACTGCTTACAAGGTCATACCATAGGCGATCTGAAAAAAAGCACTAGAATGCTTCAAATTGCTTGTCCATTGAACAAGCATAGTCCCTTTAAATACAAAAAAGAAGTCACTTTAAATACAAAAAGCACAACACACAATTTGGTATGGACTCGTCTAAGCAATATGAAAAAATAATTAAATCCCTATAAAAGAAATTACGACAATCTCTATTTTTAGCTACTCGGTATTAGTACTTATCCATTTGTCCACTCAAAACTCTGGGAAAGTTTCAATCTAACACTATTTTCAATCATAATCCAAAAAATCTCATCATGATTTTAATCAATCATAATCTAGAAAAACTCATCATTATTTTGATTAACCAATTAACATAGTTTTATTCCAGAAAAACTCACCTTGATCATGAGTTTGATTAAGCATTTAACACACTTTTATTCCATAAAAACTCACCTTGATCATGATTTGATTAAGCATTTAACACAGTTTTATTCCAGAAAAACTCACCATAATCATGATTAGTGTGAGAACCTAAACTCTAAAGCTAAAAAATTCTCATGATTTTGATAAAAACTGAGAACCTAAACTCTAAAACTAAAAAAATTATAATTTAAGACAGTTCAAAAAATTCTTATTTAGCACAGTTTAAGTTTCAAGCATTTAACATGATTTTGATTAATCATTTAACTAATCATATTTTTTTCTTATTCCAAAAAATACTCATCATAATTTTGATAGGCTAAGAAGCTAAAACTCTAAAAATTCTCAGCATTCATTAAAATAAAAGATCTCATACTATCTAGATATTTATTAATAAACACTTAAAAAATTGCCAGGCGAGCATCAATTAAAAATTGCCATCAATTACAAATTTACCTAAAAAAAATGGTTAATAATAGGCATTAATGCTAGTATAAAAAATATTTAATGTTTAGGTAAGATCAAGCTCTTTGTAGGTTATAGTTGACTATGTGTTCTCTATAGTCATTTTGTTTAATAAAGTCTACAATTTATGTAGAGGCATTATAGTCTTATTAAATTGGATATGCACCAATATCTAATAGTAGCATCCATTCTTTCCAATACCTTCCCAAAAGAAGTATTTCCTATTTTCTTTGAATATTTCAAATTTAACATCCATCATTTCTAGCAACTTATCCTTAGAATAGTCAAAGAAAATCTTATGTCCCAACAAGTAAAAACTTAAAAGTGCTCCAAGAAATGAGAAGCTATAGGGTAGAGGTAGGAAATATTTGCAAGGAAATTTCTCTTCTTTTTTCACAAACAAATATTTAAATGTTATGACTTGTACAATAAAAAGGTAAGGAACATAATAGAAGGATGAAACACATGCAAACCTTTTTAAATCCAAAAACTTCATTCTCTAAATATTGACAAAACAATAATTATAGGTTGCAAATAGAATTCCAATGCCCAAAGAAATTGCACCCACACACCAATGGGACAAGGATCCCTTATATTCTGACCAACAAGTAGCATACATAATTATCTATGAATAAGAAGTACAATTGTTCAATACCTTGATCAGCCACCAAAAGAAATAATGTTCCGAACAATATCTAGAATAATATTCAAATTATTACAACAGTCTGCATCTATAAGTGTAAGTTAAGCATATATAGACTAGGTTTGAACTTTGAAATTTTAAATGAACATCTAAAAAATATTGTGAAAATTTACATTTTCCAAGGGCAATGCCAATTTCATCCACAACGTTTGTTTCTTCCAGCACATGTCTCCAAACTACATTCATTCCAAAACAAAGATTTTTGCTAATTTAGATTGAAAAAAACATGATTTTTTCCAATGGTTCTAAAGGTAAACCAACCAATACTAAATATTGGGGATGTATCTCAAATAATCTTATTCTTTTCGTAAATCATATCAAATTAACATAGATTTATTTTAAACTCATATATATCAAGTACCAATAATGGTTTATAGATTCAGGTCTAAAATGAATCTATACTGATTTAAATAAGATTTATCGGATAGAATGTTGAACACTTATAGCATTTAACTAGAATTGAGACTCTCTTAAATTGATCATATTAACATTTCTCTTATTTTTTCAAATAAAGACAATAAAAATATATTACCACAACAAAAGGTTTACATAAAAAATACAGTAAATTGGGTGAATCTTTGAGTTCAATACTAGTACTAGTTTCCAGACATTTAATATGTGAAAACAGCTGAATTCTATGGTATCATATGTGCAATAAACCAATCCATTATCAAAGCATTTACAATTTGAACCATGTTGGTAACCCCAACAAATGATAAGATAAACATGTATCACAAGTATTTTAATTGATAACTAAGTACAATGGAAAAAAACAAATACAAGACCATAAATATACTTCATCAAATTTCAAAACGAATACAATACTGTGAATTATAGATACTGCATCAAATTTCAATAAAGAATTTCTTTGAATAACAAGTGTCATTTCTGGTTGAACCAAAAATCTTGCTACTACATCAAATTTCAACAAAGAATTTCTTTGAATAACAAGTACCGTTTCTGGTAGAAACAAAAGTCTTGCTACTGCATCAAACTTCAACAAAGAATTTTGAATAACGAGTACCATTTCTGCTTGAAACAAAATATACTTCATCAAATTTAAAAACGAATACAAGACTGTGAATTATAGATACTGCATAAAATTTCAATAAAGGTATTTCTTTGAATAACAAGTATCATTTCTGGTTGAAGCAAAGATTGTGAAAAATTACATTTTCCAAAGGCAATGCCAAGTTTGGTTCTGTTGAAAATACCCTCTTTAAATTATTTCCACCATATAAATGCCTCTCTATCTTAATAATACGATATTAACCTTGATGGATGTGTATATAACATTCAAAGCCTTGAAATTCTATACTAGTAGTTGAACTGGCTTTAGTTTCATTTATAGAACATTTGCCTAGAAGAGTTGTTAGTTTCATCCATAAGCACTTACGTATATCTAGAATAGTAGTTCAGTATAAGCACTTACATATATCTAGAATAGTAGTTGAGCGAGAAGGGAAGTTGATTTCATGAGTGCTAACCTCTAAGTTAGTAACTCCTTTCACCTTATTTAAAGAGGTTTGCTGAGAATGGAGGAGCAGATAAGTGGGTTCTCTGGGGAATCATTTCAAAGATTCAGAGAGAATGGAGATTTAGTAAACAACAAAGATTTGAAGAATCTATACCTGAAAGTTCTCTGAGCTTTCAATCACAAACTTTAGAATACACCCTAAGTCGGACTCGTCAGTTTTTCTTCTTTTTTTGCATTTGAGGTTACGGCTCTGCTTATCACCAAATCTTCCTAGTACCTACTCTCTCTACCTTATCTCAAATGCCACACAATAGCTAGAGTAAGGGTTCAAAGCTTGAAGGGAATGCAATCGAGTCTGGACTCGATTGCAGCTGCATAAAATAAGGTTCAGGGTTTAGTATTTTAGGTTTTGAGGAGTAGAGGATTAAAGAAGGATTTATTTTTGTAGCCTATTTACAAGCAATACTATCTCAAGTGTTGTTACGGAGAGAAATTCCTATGGCTTGGGGTACCACAACAGACAACTTTGACTCCAGAAATCAATCTTTCCCAGTATGCAATAGAAATAAAATGTCTAACACCGAAGGATCAGGCCTCATACCTTATTCCGGACGGTTGAAGTAGATCCCCGTTGAGCTTTCCAATCTTCAGCTTGAATTGATATAATACTGCCTCAACAACAAGTAAACAATACAAGCATACTATGTATCATGGTGTTAGATCTATTCTAGCATAGATAACCAATAATGTAAAAGCATTTGACATATTCCAATGGATACAATATTCAATCAAATACACATCATTGGACAAGGAAAGATAGTTCTTATTAATATATATCAGAGATTACAAGATAGATACAACCTCTGACGGCACGTCTATGAATTGGAGAAGCTGAATCCCCCACTTGGGCCTCCACCACCTCAATCCTCCATCTCACGATAGAAAGCTTACTAGAAAATGGCAAGCTTGGGAAGAACACAACAGTGCTCCAAAGGGACAAAGGGATGTAGACTCAAGCATAAATTCCGGCAACAATGGACTATAGTTTCGTTGCTTTCAATCTCTCTATATGTCTTCAATGTACCAATGGGTTCCTTATATAGCTTCACAAGGGATAATGAAGGGTCAAATCTGAGCGATCTCAAGGCATATGGAAGGCCAGGAGTCAAATGAGTCAGATCCATGTCAAGGAAAACTCCAAAAGGATTTGGACTATGCACACATCCCGATGTACGCAGTTATAGGGGTCAAACCCGCATATGTATGCGGTTATCGGGGAAAAATCCGCGTATATCACTTTTTATATAGTTTTTAGGGATGATCAAGGTAACATCAAAGGATAAAATATGGTCCATGGGGTCTAAAGAGTCTGCAGCGGGACAGGGGAAGGCCATACAAAGTGTGATTCACCTAGAGTGGTGAAATCCGCTATAATATATGCCCCTAAGGTGTGAGGTCAGAGGGGTCATACGATGGCCGAAATACATTATAAGTCCATCCCAAAAGTGGAGTGATGAAGGATCCCAAATGGAAGACCAGCCACCCAATCAGCATAGTATAATAATACAACTCTGCATATAACTGCAAGTACATATAGTAGTCCCAGATACATAAGACTACAATAGCCATGAATAGGCATAATACATGATATAACATATGTGGTCATCGCCACGTACAATATACATAGATCAGAATCTCCATGATGAAGATATACAAAGGACCATAATCTCCAAAATGGCTGAAGATATACAATAGATCAAGATCTCCATAGTGGCTAGAAATGTTTGACATACACTGGAATCAAGTCACGAGAGCTGAAATCTCATGAACACTGGCACGATCAAGGAGGTAGCATATAAGAGATGCCACAAGTCTGGAAGGTCTTCTACACAAACTGGTACGAGTACATGTCCTACTATGTGAATAGATGTGTCGAGGTCGAACATAGTAGTCCATCGTCTGATTACCGATCGTTGATGTATACTGTTAACAGACGCGAGATTACCCACCGATAATGATAATGGGAATCAAGGTACTAGAGTGCAAACTAACAAGTTTGAATAGATGTGTTGAGGTCGAACACTTGAGAGAATGCATCAATCAGGGGACATTGATGTATTCCCAAGAAACTGTCGATGGCGAGAGAACCTGCCACTGATGACTGCAAGTCTCAAGGCACTCAAAAGGACTCTAGATTACAATCCCAGAATAAATGATCTGAAGTCTATGGGATGAAATCCGCTGAAGGAGGGAATTAAGGTATCCCCCATCATCCAACATGAGGTACTCAGCAAAGCTATCGAATGTGGAAGGACTCGATCATAAAGTGCATGAACCAGTAACTGTACCAGGAATGGCCGACATGCAAAGTCAAGATAACTGAGGAATGGCCAAAACAGGTTTCAACTTCCTTCGAACCAGAGCATAACACCGTATGGTGACTGAATGAAGGTAGCATAGACTCGATATACAAACTGGGACATCTCTGTGACATAGGAGGAATCAACAAAGGCTCCATAGGGACTGGAAGCTTAACCAGTCAGTGGAGATAAACTCAGATAAATGAGTATAGCTCCTAAGTCAAACTATAACCCAGCCAATGGATGTGATATATAGTGCTCTGTTCGAAGGCGACATGACTCGACAGCTTCCAAAGATAACATCTTTTTTTGTCCGGCTTTTTGGTTTTTTGATTTTTTTGGACTTTTTCAGTTATTTGAAAAGCTTGAAAAAAGAATAAACTAGCTTTATAGTTACAAACTAGGAGGAGACGAGTGTCATAAGGGCAAACAAACTAGTTCCAAGCAGTGGAACATACCTATGCTCAATGCAAGGATACATGTGTAGGATATCGACACTCGGGGGAAAATCCCCTCCCGGTAAAAAGGGAAATCAAGCTGTGAAGGATAAAAAATGGCTCTGCATGGCTAGACATGAGACAAGCTCGGGCTATATGGCTGAAACGTAATGTCAGGGGAGCCGGCATAAAGCTCAATAAGGCAGGCAAAGCTCATGATAATGCATTCACAACTTGACATAATGGGAGTCCAGAGGGAAAAAGGCCAGCATAAGATCAAGAGGAGTATGAGGCTCTTGCGAAATGTCATGGCAGTACTATAGAACGGACTCCCGGACCTAAGAGAGGACTCACAGCATGGGTACCAAATGAAAAGGGGAGCTAACTAGGGTACCCATGTATAGGAAAGCTCTACCATTCACATAGTACTACTTCTAACAGCAGTATGAAGGTTCCGTGATACCATGGAATGGGTTCGTACCTAAGGTTAAGATGGAACGGTCATAAGGCAATGCATAAGTGCAAGCGGAAGTGAAATCCTAACCTATATGCCAGTTCAGACATAATACCTATGATAGGCACGAACGGGTCGAAACCTCGGAGAGAGTGTACAAAAACTGGATCCTACATGACAACCATATTAGACAAAAACAACCCAAAATAGTCAATAAAGAATCCAAACTATAGGATATAGGGAGGAATGATCATGACAACAACACCCAAAGGAAACAATGCAGTGAACGATGGGACATAAAAACGAAAGTAAGGTGTAGACCCAACGTTCATGCATCCACCACCACCCCCATGAGGGTGACCACCGGTGTAAAGACCGAGCGAAGGGAATAAAAAACCTCCACAAATGGAGTAGAGGATGAAAGATGACCATTCCCAAATCTATGATCAGCACAGTAAGGGGTTGTGATGCCCCCAAGTCTGACACCAAGGTCCATACTAGGACCAAGACGGGTGACAGGATACCAGGAATGCTGAAAATAAAAGGACCTGAACTCAAGAGATCATAAATATACTCAAGTAACCATGATCCCAAAGGCCAACTAGATCACAAAGAGGATACAAACCCCTAGTTTATTAGCTACAACTGAAAGGAGGAAACAACCCCCTACAGGCATGTTTCCTACCGTAGCACTGCCCTTCCACATTGATATGTTTCTCATGATTTCTCTCCCACTGAATTCTGTCACACCCATTGGTCTCTGATTATGATCATGCAATTAGAACTGTAGAGACATCTTCTTTCTTACTCAGTACGCTACTTAAATACTTCTCACCATTTAAGCTTCTTTTAATAGTTGTGTGTCTTCAAACTGAACAAACATACCTTTCACTGTTGTGCCCTTTCATATATGAAGATCACACCTTTTAGAACGTCCTTTCACGTTCCTCCATTGATCATGCACCTCAGAGATCGTTTCCATAGCTTCGAAACCATTTCTGCACCTCTGTCGAACGTTTGCAGGTGCTTACCAGCACATATTGCATTGATGAATTGTTCGTCTTTACATTGGCTGGTTTCCATAATTTAATTGGCAAATAAAAAATCCCTTTGAGGGTTCTTACCGCTTTAGGCAAGAAATTTCCCTTAACTGCATCTTCCATTAGAGGAAATTTCAACTCAAAATGGGCCTCCTAAGGAAATTTAATAAAATAATAGTTAAAATAAGATTAGTTAAAATAATGTGATGACATCATCATCACATTTTTTTTGGTATTTCTTATTTTTGGGTTAGCGGGGATCGTCAAAAGTATGCCAAGTGGTACTCATTGGATGCAGAATTAAATTCCGTATCCAACGAGCTCTCCTGAACAAAATTTGAGTAAAAACACAGGGAGATATGTCGAAAATACGAACAAAAAATGTAGTTTTTTAATGATACATATCCCCAAATTTATATTAAATTTCTTTTTAAGAGGTGCTCCCTCTTTTATTTTTAAATCATTTTGATCAGCTAATACATGATGACATGGAATTTGTATTATTTTTGGAAGGCCCATTTTAAATTGAAATTTCCTCTAATGATTTTGCAAACCTGACAAATGTTCTTCTTGATCAATTACTGATTCTTTAAAAGATTCTTCATTCATAAAAAATTTGATAATCTGCTCATCATCATCGAATACCCTCATATTTGTAACATTGTTAGGTATTGGTGGTATGAAAATTAATTCAATAGCACACTTTCTATTAGTTGGTACTAATATAGATGCAGAAGTAGCTAATAAATCAATTGCAACATTTTGCAAGCTAGGTATTGCATTTATATTGAAATAATTGAAGTGCATAATCAAATTCCATACCTCAGACTGATATCCTTTAATATGTGAAGATAAACAATGAATGATGTTTCTTACTTGTCTAACAAATATCTCAGAATCACCAAAAAATTTCAATTTTTTTACTTCTAACCCAATGGCTTTCTTCAAACCTTGAACTAGAGATTCATACTCAACAGTATTATTTGTGCATTCAAACTTTAGTCTACAAGAGAGGAAATATTTAGTCTTTTCAGGATTAGCAAGTACGCAGCTAGCCGCTGATTCCTTTTTTGTTTTAGAACAATCAGAATAAAAAACCCAAAATCTATTTTCTTAATCTACAGAGTTAGTAGCATCTCCTACATTAGTAACTAAGTCTACTATTTTACAATCAATATCATCAGTCTGTGAAAAATGAAGGAGATCAAAATGCATATCTGATTCCTGACTAATCTGTTTGGTTTGATAATTTCTTGGTTCAAGCTCCAAAAAGTAATTTCCCAAAACTGAAGATGAGAAATTCATAGGTTCGTTCTTTCCTTCCAACTGAGTCACATTATGTTTCATGTGTGGTTCCCTCGGTATCTTAATCTGATTTTGAACATTTTCGTATGGAATCCACATGTGAGACCAATCAGTTGAAAAATATCCATTAAATTTTGTTGACTAGTTCTTACTTAATATTAATCCATAGGGGTCAGGTATATAAACCACCATGATATCTATGAGTTGACAAAATCTAGGGTATGTAGATAATTGAATCAACACATCTTTCACTTCCCCTATGAATTTAACAATAGATCTATCTAGATGAATTATCCGAGATGGATATCATGTGGGTTGACCATTAATCTTCTTACATATTCAAAGTGCCATGAAATTTGACGAAGATCTAGAATCTACGAAACAATTATGCACATTATGATT
Source organism: Pseudotsuga menziesii (assembly GCA_001517045.1). Taxonomy (NCBI): domain Eukaryota; kingdom Viridiplantae; phylum Streptophyta; class Pinopsida; order Pinales; family Pinaceae; genus Pseudotsuga; species Pseudotsuga menziesii. The sequence goes on along the minus strand of LPNX011001087.1, from coordinate 44,943 downwards.
AAAAATTTCAAATGACAACAAAAAAGGAAAAGTCTGAGATTTAGATTTTCCTCTAATGCTTTCTTCATTAACTTCAGTATTAGATTCGAGAGCTTCGAGGATACTATTAGGTTGCGGATCAAAATCTTCTGGAAGTTTCCTCCTTTATTGAGGAAGATTACATAGTTCAAATAGAGATATATTTGCTTTTGTTTTCTTAATGTCTTCTACCATATCATACCCCGTGTCTTGATATTCCAAGCCTTTTCAAGGTCCTTCAGATTTATTTATCATTTTCTTCATTGGTTTGTTAACTACTGGGATTGTCTCTTTTATATTTAACGAATTAGGCTTAGGTGTTGTTTGAGTAGTACTGAGAATTTTCTTCATGTTTTCTTTCATCTTATTTATTTTATGCAGTACTAAACTTTCATCCACTACCAACCCTTTACTTCTAGTCGTAGGTTCATCTTCACTTAGCCCCAAAGTAGGTTCCCACTTCCATAATACCATAGTGGTTTCTTCATTTGTTTGTTCTGGATCATTAGTTTGGGCTTCTTCTTCTTTCGGATCTTCCAGGTTGGAATCTAACAATTGATTCATAACCAGAGTCACTAAATTTATCCACTGTGTATAATTTTTTTCAGAATGATGTTCTTAGTGAAAAGTACAGAAATGACCCATGCCCACTTCATTAAAATTTAAAACAACAGAATTATGTACACGTGGTTGGGGTTGTCCACTCTCTTCCTTTTTTTGTAGTAAGCATTGAATGGATTTCTATAAGAACTATCTCCCTTATCCTTTTCCAAGTCTACTATTTTGTTTGACAATTTTTGCACCATTTTCACCACATTTTCTAGCTCATTAGAGTGTTCTTATTTGGGATTAGTTAACAACAATGGCCTTTTTCTCATGGTATGTTTCAACTCAGGTTCTAGAGTATGCCTTTTAATATTATCCAAATATTCCTGTACTTTCTTGGCTTGTTCATAGTTTTCTACTAATGTAACTTTACCAGCCCTTTCTACAAACATTTCTATTGGTGGATAAAGTGTTGTAGTATAATATTCTACTAGAGACTCACCAACTGGTTTTCTTATAGAAATAAATCTATTTAATAAAGTGGTGAATCTCTGATTAAAGTATTAGACCTTTTCATTCTTTTCCATCCTTGTAGACAGTAATTCTTTAATGAGAGTGGCTACAGTTTTTTGGTTGTCGAATTTACCTAAGAATGTCTTTCCAAAACCATCCCAATTTACTATTGAATTGGATTTCGAACTAAAGTACCATGAGGATGATTTAGGTTCAAAATTATATGGAAAAATTCTGCAAACAACACCTTCATTTTCAACATTTAAAATATTCAATGTGAGATAAAAACTTTTTAAGTGATCTTCCGTAGAAACACCCTTTCCAAGATCAAATTTTCGTAATTCTCTTTCTGGGTGCTTAGGTAAATAATGCAATGGAGAAGCCAATTTGAGTGGCATTCTTTCTCTTCATGCGGGTTGATTAGCATTTCCATGCATAATTTGAGGTGGAGACTGTGGTGTATATTGACTGAATACTGAAGCTGTAGGGGATTCTGGACCCAATTGATCAAGATGCTGAACAATTTCTTAGATGGATAGATCTACCAATTCTTTCAAATTTTCCACAAGAATCGAATTGTTAGTGTATGAGGCTATTTTCGGAGAATCTTTCCTTCTAAGTAACGTAGGAATAAATTTTAACCCCCCAAGTTTCTTAACGTAGGATCTATGTCTCCTAAACTGATCTACTTCCTCAAATGGGACAACATACAAATGTTTTGATTATTCTTCCCCATAACCTACCTTTTCTTGTTCTTTGAATTCATGAATAAAATATTTAGGGAAATACTTTTCAGATGTTGTTCCAGTGTAATCTTCTCTGAAAAAAAAATTTCCTCTACCATCCATGCATTGGAGGCCCTCCTTCTAGCACCAAATTTGTTGATGCCTAGAAAAACCCTAGGTATCGAGAGTAGGAATTCTCCTCGGTAAACAATACCAATTAGATCGTCCACTGATTGGTGTGGGCAATGCATCCAGTTTACAGTCCAGCTACCATAGATTAAGTTGTTTAAACATTATAACAGTTGCGTCCTGGTTCATCGTTTATGTAATTTTTTGTTTAAAAGAATGAAATGCACATGCCTAAGCTAAATGCAGGTGACTGATGAACACAAACCTTAATCACTTATTTAAATATAAATCTAAAACTAATCTATTCTATCCATGTAGGGATCAAATTTCGAGTTCAGAGTAATATACTAAAAAAGTTCATATAAGTCTAATAGATAGAAATTCCAACACAATAATAACATTCACGGCAAAAAGAATACCAAAGATAACTATGATATAATTAAACCATTTATTACGCTTTCATTACACATACATTTATACAAGCAACAGAACATTCATAACCAAAGAATCAGTTCAAAGAAGTTCGAACAATCTCACTATATGATGTACAGAAGCAATAAGAAATAATTTTATAGGATACATTCCACACATTCTGAGTAAATCTCTGTACAGGCCTTTGTTCTAGAAAATTGTTCCTTCTTATTAGCAAATAGTTAGCTCTTTTAAAAAATAGTCCAACATTCTTTTCACTAGCCCAAATTCCTTTCTATGGTTCTATGCACCCCTTTTTATTATCTGGATCCATGATGTTGTGACCTTTCTATCTCCCCTAACCCTAGAGATTCCTAAGCTTATTATTCGCCTAAACTGGGAGAAATCGAACGGTTTCATAAAACAAAATAAATTTATGTGGGGCTCACCCCACTAGAAATACACACATCCTATGCCTTAGCTTCTCAAGAAATTGTATCACATTCGGTTGGCTCAAGCACCAATCACGTTGGTGTTCCTCCACGTGTGTTGTCTCTTGGTGATAATCCTCTACTTATGCTTCTGTTTAGTGCTTCCTGTATTCAAACTTGTTGAGCAATTATACCAGTGATACATAAACAAGAAATAATGAGAGGGATATTTTATCTGGAAACAACAATATTTTCCAATTGTAATTTTAATGATGAGCAATTTGACTAAACTTAATATTGAAGAGAAATATTTCTCTGTTTCCCCAATGGTTCACAATCAAAAAATAAAACAGAGATTGAACAGCTCAGATCATCTCAAAAGATCGATCGGGTTTGGTTTGATCTCAACTCCTTTCCGTGAAATGGAGGAAAGCAAAAAGTCGGATGCCAACTTTCTTCAAGATTAACTTCTTATTGGATCAGGTCTAGTCACTCAGAGGGGGGGGTGAATCAGTGACAAAAATTTACAAACAATTTATTTTATTTTAGCAATTGAAAAAAAAAATGGACACAATGATTTATCATGGAACCCAATAAGGTAAACCACCAATACATTTCTATTATTTGCAAAACTTTGTTATTGCAATATACATTAGTTATTTGCAAGCACCCACTTGCTAGAGAGGACAATCCCCAAGTTTGTCAACCACTACTGAAGGATGCACCCACACCCTAATTTCTTCCTGCACCTATAGACAAGGATACACCAATACCCCGATTCTCCAGCCACCACTGGAAGGAGGCTAAGACCTCCTTGCAGGCATGTGTGCTCCCTAGCACCACCCTTACACCCTTGTTTGATTTTTATCATTCTTTTATTAACTTCTTGGAATTTATCATTCCCAATTACACAGACACCTTCTTCTATTTCAATTTTTTTATTATATAATCTTCTTCAACACCCAAAGGACATTTTTAACCATCATGCCCTTTCACATCTTTGTTATTTCAAATTTTTATTATTAATTTACTAGATGTTTGTCTTACTTACAGATTTAATTAATTAAATAATGAAACCTTCATGTGCCTTCCACCTTCGAGCTTCCTAGATTACTCCATCTCTCCCAGAATGTGGGTTTCTTCTTTTTAGCGCCCTCACGCGATGTTACCTTCAATCTATAGGAAGTGAGATTCCTCATTTCTGATCAATGGATTCACTTCTTCACATTCCTACAGGTTCCTCCTTAAACCCTTTGGTTTCTTTCACGTGGGCGTCATCTCCACAACACGAGATTCATTACTTCATTGACCTACAAGATTCTTCCCTTCTCAAAACGCGGGTTTCACCACCATGAGGGAACTGGCCTTTCCACACTTTCCTTTTCACATGACAGAATGCGGAAATAAAAAACTGAACCTTTCCAAAATATGAACTTTTACACTTCCTCTTTTCCGCTTCTGCACCGACCTTCCCGCAATGTCTCTTCCATACTTCGAAAGGCGAAAATCAAAAACTCAATTTTTGCAAGATCCAAACCTTTTCACTTACGCTTTTCCACTTTCGTATTGGCCTTCCCGCAACGTCTTTTCCACACTGTGGAAGGCAGAAATCTAAAACTCATTTTTTCCAAGATCCAAACCTTTACACTTTCTCTTTTCTACACTGGCCTTTCTGCACTCGCCTTTCCACACTGCTGATTGTGGAAGTCAAAAAATAATCTTTCCAGTTTTTCGAGCTTCTATATTTCCACCTTTTAGTTTCTGCACCTGTCCTTTGTCATTGTATTCCCGCACCAACCGTTCTGCAACAACCTTCTCGTTTTTCACCTTTTTCGTAAAGTGAAACGCGGAAGTCGAAAACTCAACTTTTCATGCAACTTTTTCCTTTCCACAGTTTCGCACCCACACTTATATTCTAGAACCATCGATCTGCTTCTAGAACTATTATGAGCTGTCCAATCTTGATCGTTTGCAGAAATTATCCCCAACTATTGGATCTCATGGGAGAATCTTCCCAACGGTTCATCTTTGAACTATTGTCAAACTTCACCTCATCCTTTTTCCCTTTGTGGATCTTATCTATAGCTATAGATTTACCCGCAGCTTGAATATAAACCATCAATCTATTGTCACTCGTGAAACTCTTGTGGAACCATTGATAATTTGATCCACGATCAATGTACTTCATCCTGAGCTCTCTGCGCGACTCATTTATCTTCAAAAACATGAGCTCCCTTCATCTTCAACACGTGGGATTCCTTCTCTACTGGCCTGAGGGATTCCTCAATTGCCATCAATGCCAACCTATATTGCCATGTTTCCAACAATCTCCCCTTTTGGCTTTGATGGAAATATTATTTTCATTTCTCCCCCTTTGAAATCAAGGGAAAAGGATTGCGTGACTCCCCTTGACTTTGATCACTATCTCCCCATGAACTAATGCCAACTGATACGTTATTTTGAAATATTAGATTTGAAGAGAAACTAATCTTAATATTTGTCTGATATATTCAAATACATCTCTTCTTAAGGGTTTAGTGAAGATGTTTGCAATCTGTTCTTCAGTTCAGACATATTCCATTTCAATGTTCTTCTTTTCAGCCTGATCCCTCAGATAGTGGTATTTTATTGGAATTTTTTTTCTTTGGAGTGTTGGATAGGATTCTTGGATAGACTTATAGAACTTTTATTATGACAGTAGATAATCATGGGTTCTTCAAACACTATTTTTATATCTTGTAGAGTTTGTTTCAACCATTCCACTTGTGTGCAACATTCTGTTGATGCAATATACTTAGCTTCAGTAGTAGATAGAGAAATTGAGGTTTCTTTCTTTCTTGTCCAAGGTACCAATGATTCTCCTAAATATAATTCTCCTTCTCTTGTACATTTTATGTCTGTACACAACTTGCCCAATATCCATCTTAATAGGATTTTAAAGAGAATTAATTCTTTCTAGGATAACACAATCCAAGATCTATGGTTCCTTTTAAGTACCTAAAAATTCTTTTCACGGCCTGAACATGGATTTCTTTTGGTCTAGCTTGAAATCTAGCTACCATTCCAACAACTTGCTTGACATCAGGTATGGAAGTTGTTACATAGACAAAACTCCCAATCATTGATCTATAGTGTTTTGGATCTACAGCCTTGGACTTATCTTCCTTTCTTAGTTTGCATTCTACTATCATAGGTGTACAAACAGGTTTGTATTCATGAAATTGTAATTTTTTAATCATTTCTTTCACATACTTGGACTGATGGATAAAGATTCCCTTTTTGGACTGAACTATTTGAAATCCTAGAAAGAAATTCAGTTCTTCAAGAAAAGACATTTCAAATTCTTGTTGCATTTTACTAGCAAAATCCTTACACATTTTTTCATCATCACTCCCAAATATGATATCATCAACATATACTTCAACAATAATCATGCTATCACCAATAATTTTATAATAAATATTACTCTCCATTGATCCTCTTTTGAATCCTTGTACTTGTAAGTAAGAATGTAGCATTGCATACCATGCTATGGGTGCTTATGTTAGCCCATAGAGAGATTTCTTTAGTTTACAAACATAATTTTTTTTTTCAATTAATTGAAACCATTCTAGTTACTCTATGTAGACTTCTTGTTCTAAGTTTTCATTGAGAAACGTTGATTTGACATCCATCTGGTATACTTCAATTTTTTTGTAGCTGGCAAAGGCTAAGAAAATACTAATTGCCTCCAATATGGCCACAGGTGCAAAAGTTTCTTCAAAATATACTCCTTCAAGTTGAGTGTACACTTTACTTCCTGATTTGGATTTATTCTTGATTACTTGTCCATTTTCATTTACTTTGTTTTTGAACACCCATTTAGCTCCAGTGACATTCTTGTTTCTTGCTTTTGTAACTAGTTCCCAAGTTTTATTATTCTCTATAAATCTAAAACTAATCACTTCTTTAAATATAAATATGATACTAATATATTCTATCCATGTAGGGATCGAATTTAGAGTTTATATTAATATACTTAAAATGGTCATATAAGTCTAACAGATAGCAGTTCCAACACAATAATCACATTCACAGCAGAAAGAATACCAAAGATAACTCTGATATAATTAAACCATTTATTATGCCGTCATTACACAGACATTTATACAGACAATAGAACATTCATAACCAAATAAATAGTTCCATCAAGTTAGAACCATCTCACTATATGATGTATAGAATCAATAAGAAATAGTTCTATAGGATACATTCCACACATTCCGAGTAAATCTATGTACAAGCCTTTGTTCTAGAAAATTGTTCCTTCTTATTAGCAAAGAGTTATCTCTTTTAAAAAATAGTCTAACATTCTTTTAAATAGCAAAAAGTCCTTTCTATGGTTCTATGCACCCTATTTATTATCTGGATCCATGAAGTTGTGACCTTTCTATCTCCCCTAACCCTAGAGATTCCTATGCTTCTTATTCACCTAAACTGGGACAAATCGAATGGTTTCATAAAACAAAATAAATTTATATGGGGCTCACCCCACTGGAAATACACACATCCTATGCGTTAGCTTCTCAAGAAATTGCATCGTATTCGGTTGGCTCAAGCACCAGTCACGTTGGTGTGCCTCCACGTGTGTTGTCTCTTGGTGATTAATCCTCTGCTTCTGCATCCGTTTAGTGCTTCCTGTATTCAAACTTGGTGAGCAATTATACATGTGATACATAAACAAGACATAATGAGAGATATATTTTATCTGGAAATACCAATAATTTTCCAATTGTAAGTTTAATGATGATCAATTTGACTAAATTTAATATTCAAGAGAAAGATTTCTCTATTTCCCCGATGGTTCACAGTCAAAAAATAAAATAGAGATTGAACAACTCAAATCATCTCAAAAGATCGATTGGGTTTGGATTGATCTCAACTCCTTTCTATGAAATGGCGGAAAGCAGAAAGTCGGATACCAACTTTATTCAAGATTAAATTCTTATTGGATCATGTCTAGTCACTCAGAGGGGGGTGTGCATCAGTGACAAAAATTTACAAACAATTTATTTTATTTTAGCACATGCAAAAAAAAATTGGACACAATGATTTGTCATGGAACCAAATAAGGTAAACCACCAATACATTTCTATTATCAGCAAAGCATTGTTATTACAATATATTGTAGTTATTTGCAAGCACCCACTTGTTGGAGACAACAATCCCCAAGTTTCTCATCCACTATTGAAGGATGCACTCACACCTTGATTTCTTCCTGCACCTACAGACAAGGATACACCAATACCCTGATTCTCCAGCCACTACTGGAAGGAGGCTAAGACCTCCTTGTAGGCATGTATCCTGCCCTAGCACCACCCTTACACCCTTATTTGATTTCTATCAGTCTTCTATTAACTTCTTGGATTTTATCATTCCCAATTACATAGACACCTTCTTCTATTTCGATTTTTTTATTAAATAATCTTCTTCAACACCCAAAGGACCTTTTTAACCATCATGCCCTTTCACATCTTTGTTCTTTCAAATGTTTATTATTAATTAACTGGATTTTTTTCTTACTTACAGATTTAATTAATTAAATAATGAAACCTTCATGTGCCTTCCATCTCTCCCAGAACGTGGTTTTCTTCTTTTTAGCACCCTCACACGATGTTACCTTCAATCTATAGGAAGTGAGCTTCCTCATTTTTTATCAATGGCTTCACTTCTTCACATGCAAGCAGGTTCCTCCTTAAACCCTTTGGTTTCTTTCATGTGGTCATCGCGTCCTCTCTCCACAACACAAGATTCATTACTTCACTAAACTATGAGCTTCTTCCCTTCTCAAAACGTGGGTTTCACCACCATGCAGGAATTGGCCTTTCCACACTTTCCCTTTTGGACGACAGAATGCGGAAATCAGAAACTCAACCTTTCCAAAATTTGAACTTTTACACTTCCTCTTTTCCACTTCTGCATCAACCTTCCCGCAACGTATTTTCCATACTATAGAAATCGAAAATCAAAAAGTCAATTTTTGCAAGATCCAAACCTTTTCACTTACGCTTTTCCACTTTCACACCATCCTTCCCGCAATGTCTTTTCCAAACTGCGGAAGTCGAAAACTCATTTTTCCCAAGATCCAAATCTTTACACTTTCTCTTTTCTGTACTAGCATTTCCGCACTGGCCTTTCAACACTATCCTTTCCACACTGCGGATTGCGGAATTCGAAAAATAATGTTTCCAGTTTTTTGAGCTTCTATATTTCCACCTTTTCGTTTCTGCACCTATCCTTCGTCATTGTATTCCCGCACCAACCGTTCTGCAACGATCTTCCTATTTTTCTCCTTTTTCGTAAAGTGAAATGTGGAAGTCAAAAACTCAACTTTTCATGTCTTTGACTTTTTGCTTTCCATAGTTCCACACCCGCACTTATTTTCTGAACCATCGATCTGATTGCATAACTATTCTCAGATGTCTGATCTTGATCCTTTGCCAAACTTATCCCCAAATGTGGGATCTCGTGTAGGAATCTTCCTGATGGTTCATTTCTGAAATACTGTAGAACTTCACTTTGTCCTTTTTCCCTTTACAGATCTTATCTAGAGTTATAGATTTACCTGCGGCTTCAATCTAAACCGTCAATCTATTGTCACCTGCGAAACTCTTGTGGAACCGTTGATCATTTGATCCACGATTTGAATGTACTTCATCCTGAGCTCTCTGCACAACTTATTTATCTTCAAAAACACGAGCTCCCTTCATGTTCAACACGCGGGCTTCCTTCTCGACTGGCCTGAGGGCTTCCTCAATTTCCATCAATGCCAACCTATATTTCCATGTTTCCAACAATCTCCCCCTTTAGCTTTGATGGAAATATTATTTTCATTTCTCCCCCTTTGAAATCAAGGGAAAAGGATTGCGTGACTCCCCATGAATTTGATCACTATCTCCCCATGATTTTCACTGGAATTTCACTAGAATTTTACCAAGCTATTTTTTGATCCGTCTTGTGGTCACTACTTAAATAGCTTGTTGAAACAACTATAGGTATGGACGAGTGAAACAAAGTTTGATTTACTCTAAATAAACTAGTGGAATCAATTGTATGTGTATTGGCTCACAGTTAATCATGAAACATAAAGAAACTAGGAGCATAGCAGGCACATGTGGTAAGACAAGGCAAGATGGATGACCGATGTCATTCAAATGGTCATACAATGCTCATTAATGGTACATTGGATCCATACATTCCATACTAAGATAAATCCAACCAAAGAAACATGTGATAATGGGTATTTTAACAATTCTAAATGTTGATGATCAAACTGGTTAGTCAGAAAAAGCTATTGCATTCATTTTTTCTAACACACGGCATTCCTTACATCAAATCTAGAACTTTTACAATATAGAAAGAACGTTAGTTTAGGGATTAGGATCTTGTGGCGTAATCTATAATTTTCTCATATACTCATTCCCCTTTAAGTTAAAGGATATCATTTGATGACTGCACATATCAGATACACATCAAAATTAAACTAGAAAGAAGCTCATAGACCTGTCACCTACCTCTCATAACATAAAACATATCCATCGAAATAAATAATCTAATAAAAATAAATGTTATGCCAACCAATACTTTAAATGGCTAAAAAAAATATTTCATAAACCCTACACTTTAAATATATATAGTACAAACTTAATTTCACTTGGAATAGCTAAAAAATGACGCAAAGTAATCAACAAAATTTACAAATTTACATATAGATAAAAAGTCGATGAGTTGTCTTCGCGAGAAGATACAATATACAATAAGTTATAAATTGTGTTGATCAAACTTCAAGATTCAATTGTAAAACAAAAAATTGATTTCTAGCTGCTTAAGTGAAATCGTTGATCAGCCAGGCAGCAGGGGCTGCACTCTCAAAAGAAAAGGGAGTAGATCAGCCAGCCGTGAAAATGGGGCCATCGTGCAAGTGTGGAACGCCGTGAGGAGAATGGTAAATCATGGACAACCGCCCAAGAAAATCCGTCATGAATAAAGTAACAAATGGTGGTGAAGACAAGTCAGTTTTAAAAAACGATATCCACATGAAGGAGATATGTCATATAAATTATTTTTAGTCCACGTCATTCTATATGGATGATTTATAAGTAAAATTTGTTTTTAAAAGATAGTACACATCAATTTTTAAAAGGTAAGTTTAAGGTGGACCATGGGTTGTTAAAATAATATTTAAGCCTTTAGAAGGATTGAGCTTCAACTTTTTAAAATATAATATTGTTCTTCTGTTAAAAAAACAAAAATAATCTATGAGTTATAAAATAATATTTAAACTCTTAAAAGATTGGGTTTGAACATTTTAAAATATAATATTGTTTTTGTAAAAATACAAAAACAATCTCTAAGTTATATAGGGTAATTGATGATGTTCCATAGTAAACAAAAGAAGTGAGGTAACAAATAGTTTAATAAAAAATTTATGTTTCATATGTGAAAAAAATTGTTAGCAGTTGGTTTTGAAAACAAAATGGACATCGAAACTCATGACTTGAGCATTACTACAGTGAGCATTATTACCTTAGCTCAAAAAGATCAGAAATTAGTTTTTTTCCAAGATTTTTATCCAGTAAAACAAGTTTAATACAGTAAATCAATATACTTGAGAACTCCAGCTATAAACTTAGTTACGGATCCAACCCAAGCTATGATAATTACCAAGTTTTGTCATAGTAAAGAAATAGAAATCCACTTGTAAAACATTATAATTAGAGACACTTCAACTATTTGGAATTCGGGTACAGTAAAACATTAGAAGGCCACTTGTAAAACATTATAATTAGAGACTCTGTCAGCTATCAAACTAAATGTAAGGTGGACCATAGAACCAAGAAGGATAAACAGAAACTGGAGGTGGGCAAGAATAGGAAACTAAAGGCAGGTTATTTATAACTCAATAAGAAGTTTCAGCTATTTGGAATTCCAGCCAAGTGAAGGGCAGTATGACCTTTACATTTACAAATGGTTGAGTTGGAATTCCATCCAAGTGAAGGGTGGTATGACCTTTACATTTATAAATGGTTAAGATCTTAAATAAAATCCCTACCTTTAACCAACACATGTAGAACAGGTTTTGGAATTTCGTGAGGTCAAAGACCTATAGAAACAAAAGTTAATCTTTTCCAAAGGTCAATCTAGTTCAGGGTTGAAATTTCCTAGAAGGACGCAATTTACAGAAATCTATTCATGGAACACAAAAGACCAATATTATATTTAAATTAAGAGTCCCCTGCATGTTATCCTTAAAATTATAATGCAAAATTTAGATGAAATTTGATGCACGTGATTTTTTAAGTCGAAAAGATTTTGATAGAGACCGTTCTTGCCTTTGTCATTAAAATCCCCAAGGTTTCATGTTCATAATACAAACATAATTACCAATAAATAGAATCCCCTTGGAGTTTAACCCCAAGGCAGAGTCTGGAGACCCTGTAACCATTGGGAAGAGGAACAAAAAATGCAGTAAGGCTCATGCATTGTAGAGGAGCATACCTGGACAATGTTTCAAAGGAGTTAGCCATCGATCTCAACCCAACATCATAATTTCATGCCATTGCATGAAAAGAAAACATAATTAAGTTATTACCCAAGCATATATATAATCTAACACTACAATAAAGATCTGAAAGAACTGTTGAGGGTAAGAAATTTCACCATTTCAAAGATGCATGGCGGAATAGAACCACCCCATACTATCAAATTAGATTCCATCCAAAGTCATATCTCTGCTAGGAGGAGATAATAATTCATAAATAAAATGTGAATATTATGGGTGAATCCCTGTTCAAGTGATCAAAATATCGAGATTAAAGAGAGATTATGAAAAAAAACTATATTGCACTTGCAGAGATTGAAATTGGAGCTCCATAAAAATTCCAACTAATAATGTAGCTTTATAAGTTTTGCAGTTTAGTAAAAATTCCATTAGAAAAGGAAGTACACAAATTCATAATAAATATAGAAAATAAGAGGGTTCTAAAAGATCACTAGCACAAAAAGTGATAAGTGTTTATGTAAACATCTGAAAATCATCAATGGAAAAAAAATGAGATTTTTTTTGTAATTCATGGTTGGTGTTCATCAATCACCAATATTTATCCCAATGGGGTTTCCATTCAGTAGTGAAGATGGAAGCATGGTAGGCCACCCACCAGGGTCAATTCCCCTGAAGATATAAGTAATAAGGGTCTGGTGCAATTCCTTGGTAATTTTGAATCTTGACAGAAGAATGAAACCTTGTCACAACAACTTAGCAGAACATAAGTGATTATGTTCATTACTTTTATGCTCAAGGGCCTGCTTTTCCCACGTAAACATGACACTTGTTCATTAGTTTTATGCTCAAGGGCCTGCTTTGCCCATGTAAACAGGACACTTGTGGGGCCCAACCGCTTTGGGAAAATTGTTATATTTATCTTTGAGCTTAAGGGAAGTACTTAAAAAAAATAACAATGATTATAGATATAAACATAAATAATTTAAGTGTCAGATAGAGATTGAATTAACTATCAAACTCCTAACTAAATACCAGCCTTAGATATCATACCCTTTAAGACTCCCAAAGCGGAACCCTGACTTGATAACACTCAAGGATATGATCTGTATTGACCAATTTTTGTGTGCCTCATTAAAGAGTTCAAAATTAAAGTACTCCACTGGAATAAAAGCATGTAAGATTTTTGAACTATTTCCACACCTATGGCAGGCAAGAGGTTGACCCTTTATAAACTATCCCTTCCACACAATTTTGTGCAAGTTGTGGAATACAAGCTGACAAAGTAAGCCCAAGGGATTAGCTCAAATCCCCCTTGGGTGAGTTGCACTAGCCAATGCCGATAGGTTTATTAAGGATACCAGGAAAGAGGGGAAGCATCCCTTGAAGTTTCCCAGCGAGGTTTTCCTATAGAAAGAAAAAAAAGAGGCAATGTATCACAGAGTGTGTGTGTAGGTCTGCAATGTTTTGTGCATTTTTAATGTATTTTTTCCTATATTTTTATGCTTGCCCGATTTTTCTTTTTCAAACCCTTAATGAGACGAATTATTTCTTTACCACGTGTTTTTGCAAATTTTTAAACTATAAACTGTGTAAAATGATGCTACCTTTGTTACTTCCTAAAATTTATTAGTCTATTCTACACTTATACTGTTTATTCTTCAGAGATTGTTCTAATTTTCCTGCTACCCACATACCTCTTGGAAATAAGACCTACATTCTGTAATGCATCGCAACCCCAGGGGAAAACTAATAAAGCAGAAGGAACCAAGTTCCAATCATGAAAACCCATTAAAATTCAAAGCACATATCAAGAAAATATTTATTCAAGACCATACCTGATAAAAAATATTTAGGGCGTGTTATGTGACCTGTTACCTCACGACTGCATACAAGGTCATACCATAGGCAATCTGCAAAAAAACACTAGAATGCTTCAAATTGCTTGTCCATTGAACAACCATAGTCCCTTTAAATACAAAAAAGTAGTCACTTTAAATACAAAAAGCACGACACACAATTTGGTATGGACTCGTCTAAGTAATATGAAAAAATAATTAAATCCCTATAAAAGAAATTTCGACAAGCTCTATTTTAAGCTATTGGGTATTGGTAGTTATCCATTTGTCCACTCAAACCTTTGGGAAAGTTTCAATCTAACACTATTTTCATTCATAATCCAGAAAAGCTCAGCATGATTTTAATCAATCATAATCTAAAAAAACTCATCATTATTTTGATTAACCATTTAACATAGTTTTATTCTAGAAAAACTCACCTTGATCATGAGTTTGGTTAAGCATTTAACACACTTTTATTCCAGAAAAACTCACCTTGATCATGATTTGATTAAGCATTTAACACAGTTTTATTCCAGAAAAACTCACCATAATCATGATTAGTGTGAGAACCTAAACTCTAAAGCTAAAAAATTCGCATGATTTTGATAAAACCTGAGAACCTAAACTCTAAAAATAAAAAAATTGTAATTTAAGACAGTTCAAAAAATTCTTATTTAGCACAGTTTAAGTTTCAAGAATTTAACAGAGTTTAAGTTTCAAGCATTTAACATGATTTTGGTTAATCATTTAACTAATCATTTTTTTTTTCTTATTCCAAAAAATACTCATCATAATTTTGATAGGCTAAGAAGCTAAAACTCTAAAAATTCTCAGCATCCATTAAAAATAAAAGATCTCATAGTATCTAGATATTTATTAATAAACACTTAAAAAATTGCCAGGCGAGCATCAATTAAAAATTGCGATCAATTACAAATTTACCTAGAAAAAATGGTTAATAATAGGCATTAATGCTAGTATAAAAAATATTTAATGTTTAGGTAAGATCAAGCTCTTTGTAGGTTATAGTTGACTATGTGTTCTCTATAGTCATTTTGTTTAATCAAGTCTACAATTTATGTAGAGGCATTATAGTCTTATTAAATTGGATATGCACCAATATCTAATAGCAGCATCCATTGTTTCCAATACCTTCCCAAAAGAAGTATTTCCTATTTTCTTTGAATATTTCAATTTTAACATACATCATTTCTAGAAACTTATCCTTAGAACAGTCAAAGAAAATCTTATGTCCCAACAAGTAAAAACTTAAAAGTGCTCCAAGAAATGAGAAGCTATAGGGTAGAGGTAGGAAATATTTGCAAGGAAATTTCTCTTTTTTTTTCACAAACAAATATTTAAATGTTATGACTCGTACAATAAAAAGGTAAGGAACATAATAGAAGGATGAAACACATGCAAACCTTTTTAAATCGAAAAACTTCATTCTCTAAATATTGACAAAACAATAATTATAGGTTACAAATATAATTCCAATGCCTAAAGAAATTGCACCCACACACCAATGGGACAAGGATCCCTTATATTCTGACCAACAAGTAGCATACATAATTATCTATGAATAAGAAGTACAATTGTTCAATACCTTGATCAGCCACCAAAATAAATAAGGTTCCGAACAATATCTAGAATAATATTCAAATTATTACAACAGTCTGCATCTATAAGTGTAAGTTAAGCATATATAGACTAGGTTTGAACTTTGAAATTTTAAATGAACATCTAAAAAATATTGTGAAAATTTACATTTTCCAAGGGCAATGCCAATTTCATCCACAACGTTTGTTTCTTCCAGCACATGTCTCCAAACTACATTCATCCCAAAACAAAGATTTTTGCTAATTTAGATTGAAAAAAACATGATTTTTTCCAATGGTTCTAAAGGTAAACCAACCAATACTGAATATTGGGGATGTATCTCAAATAATTTTATTCTTTTCATAAATCATATCAAATTAACATAGATTTATTTTAAACTAAGATATATCAAGTACCAATAATGGTTTATAGATTCACGTCTAAAATGAATCTATACTGATTTAAATAAGATTTATCGGACAGAATGTTGAACACTTATAGCATGTAACCAGAATTGAGACTCTCTTAAATTGATCATATTAACATATCTCTTATTTTTTCAAATAAAGAAAATAAAAATATATTACCACAACAAAAGGTTTACATAAAAAATACAGTAAATTGGGTGAATCTTTGAGTTCAATACTAGTACTAGTTTCCAGACATTTAATATGTGAAAATAGCTGAATTCTATGGTATCATATGTGCAATAAACCAATCCATTATCAAAGCATTTACAATTTGAACCATGTTGGTAACCCCAACCAATGATAAGATAAACATTTATCACAAGTATTTTAATTGATAACTAAGTACAATGGAAAAAAACAAATACAAGACCATAAATATACTTCATCAAATTTCAAAACGAATACAATACTGTGAATTATAGATACTGCATCAAATTTCAATAAAGAATCTCTTTGAATAACAAGTGTCATTTCTGGTTGAACCAAAAATCTTGCTACTACATCAAATTTCAACAAAGAATTTTTTTGAATAACAAGTACCGTTTCTCGTAGAAACAAAAATCTTGCTACTGCATCAAATTTCAATAAAGAATTTTGAATAACGAGTACCATTTATGCTTGAAACAAAATATACTTCATCAAATTTCAAAACGAATACAAGACTGTGAATTATAGATACTGCATAAAATTTCAATAAAGATATTTCTTTGAATAACAAGTCTCATTTCTGGTTGAAGCAAAGATTGTGAAAATTTACATTTTCCAAAGGCAATTCCAAGTTTGGTTCTGTTGAAAATACCCTCTTTAAATTATTTCCACCGTATAAATGCCTCTCTATCTTAATAATACGATATTAACCTTGATGGATGTGTATATAACATTCAAAGCCTTGAAATTCTGTACTAGTAGTTGAACTGGCTTTAGTTTCATTTATAGAACAACTTCCTTGAAGAGTAGTAGTTTAGTATAAGCACTTACATATATCTATAATAGTAGTTGAGCGAGAAGGGTAGTTGATTTCATGAGTGCTAACCTCTAAGTTAGTAACTCCTTTCACCTTATTTAAAGAGGTTTGCTAAGAATGGAGGAGAAGATAAGTGGGTTCTATGGGGAATCATTTAAGAGATTCAGAGAGAATGGAGATTTAGTAAACAACAAAGATTTGAAGAATCTATACCTGAAAGTTCTCTGATCTTTCAATCACAAACTTTAGAATACACCCTAAGTCGGACTCGTCAGTTTTTCTTATTTTTTTGCGTTTGATGTTACGGCTTTGCTTATCGCCAAAGATTCCTAGTACCTACTCTCTCTACCTTATCTCAAACGCCACACAATAGCTAGAGTAAGGGTTCAAAGCTTGAAGGGAATGCAATCGAGTTTGGACTCGATTGCAGCTGCATAAAATAAGGTTCAGGGTTTAGTATTTTAGGTTTTGAGGAGCAAAGGATTAAAGAAGGATTTATTTTTGTAGCCTATTTACAAGCAAATCTAGCTCAAGTGTTGTTACGGAGAGAAATTCATATGGCTTGGGGTACCACAACAGACAGCTTTGACTCCAGAAATCAATCTTTCCCAATATGCAATAGAAATAAAATGTCTAACACTAAAGATTTAGACCTCGTACCTTATTCCCGACAGTTGAAGTAGATCCCCGTTGAGCTTTCCAATATTCAGCTTGAATTGATATAATACTTCCTCAACAACAAGTAAACAATACAAGCATACTATGTATCATGGTGTTAGATCTATTCTAGCATATATAACCAATAATGTAAAAGCATTTGACATATTCCAATGGATACAATATTCAATCAAATACACATCATTGGACAAGGAAAGATAGTTCTTATTAATATAAATCAGATATTACAAGATAGATACAACCTCTGATGGCACGTCTACGAATCGGAGAAACTGAATCCCCCACTTGGGCCTCCACCACCTCAATCCTCCATCTCACGATAGCAAGCTTACTAGCAAAGGGCAAGCTTGGGAAGAACACAACAGTGCTCCAAAGGGACAAAGGGATGTAGACTCAAGCATAAATTCCGGCAACAATGGACTATAGTTTCGTTGCTTTCAATCTCTCTATATGTCTTCAATGTACCAAGGGATTCCTTATATAGCTTCACAAGGGATAATGAAGGGTCGAATCCGAGCGATATCAAGGCATATGGAAGGCCAGGAGTCAAATGAGTCGGATCCATGTCAAGGAAAACTCCAAAAGGATTTGGACTATGCACACATCCCGATGTACGCTGTTATAGGGGTCAAACCCGGATATGTACGCGGTTATCGGGGAAAAAGCCGCGTATATCACTTTTTATATAGTTTTTATGGATGATCAAGGTAACATCAAAGGATAAAATATGCCCCATGGGGTCTAAAGAGTCTGCAGCAGGATAGGGGAAGGCCATACAAAGTGTGATTCACCTAGAGTGGCGAAATCTGCTATAACAAGTGTAAATGTGTACAAGGATGAATCCATAAAATACATTTCAAGGGGCAAAATTGAAAAATGATTAATGCTAAATATATGTATATTGTCAACAGTGCAGAGAAAGGAAAAATACCTGGAACTGGCAAACTCGTAAAGATTTCCTCTAGTGGATAAAATAATTAGTACCACTCTTGCATTGCACAATGAGAGCTCGTGAGTCATGGTACTAGTCCATGACTCAGAGAGAGAAAAAAAAGAAGGAAAACTGTACATAAATGGCATAAAAGAATGTGATGGGTGGATGGAAAGCCGTGGCCCATCTCTGATACTAAAAATTTTGGAAAATACCTCAAATTTGATCCACTCCAGCCTCCTTCCTCGATTGTAACTTGTAACTTGTCGTCAATGGAAGGATCTGCTCGCCGCTTGTTGCCCAGCACTCCCTGCTCAGAGTGGAAGGCTCTGCTCACCGCTCAATGCTTAGTGGAGGAAATTGGAATGAATCCTAATACATTGTAGTCATTCAGTTCATTGTTCAGTGATGTTAACATAGTGGTAATGTGACATTCAATGGCAGTCACTGCCAATGCCAGTCTGGCCCATGATATTTATTATTTGAATCAAAATTCATGTGGATGGTGCACCGTTTCACCATTTCATCCTGTGAAGTGGACAACACTGTTTAAACCGTTTAATGACATTTTGATGGAAAATTAAACCATCAATGAGATTTTTAAATACATAATAATGTTTTGATGAAGAATTAAACCGTCAATCTAACATTTTTCCAAAATTTATAGCCATTTAATAAAAAGGCTTTCACCTATTTTTAACCCGTATTTGACGGGGAAAATACTCATAGACAGGAAAATGCCCGTCAAATTCCAACTCTGATGCAAACTGATACATTATTTTGAAATATTAGATTTGAAGAGAAACTACTCTTAATCTTTGTCTGATATATTCAAATACATCTCTTCTTAAGGGTTTAGTGAAGATTTCTGCAATCTGTTCTTCAGTTCGGACATATTCCAATTCAATGTTCTTCTTTTCAGCCTGATCCCTCACATAGTGGTATTTTATTGGAACTTGTTTTTCTTTGGAGTGCTGGACATGATTCTTGGAGAGACTTATAGAACTTTTATTATGACAGTAGATAATCATGGGTTGTTCAAACACTATTTTGATATCTTGTAGAGTTTGTTTCATCCATTCCACTTGTGTGCAACATTATGTTGCTGCAATATACTCAACTTCAGTAGTAGATAGATAAATTGAGGTTTGTTTCTTTCTGGTCCAAGCTACCAGTGATTCTCCTAAGTAGAATTCTCCTTGACTTGTACGTTTTATGTCTGTACAAAACCTGCCCAATCTCCATATTAATACGCTTTTAAAGAGAATGAATTCTTTCTAGGATACCACAATCCAAGATGTATGGTTCCTTTTAAGTACCTAAAAATTCTTTTCACAGCGTGAACATGGATTTCTTTTGGTCTAGCTTGAAATCTATCTACCATTCCAACAACTTGCTTGACATCAGGTATGGAAGTTGTTACATAGAGAAAAATCCCAATCATTGATCTATAGTGTTTTGGATCTACAACCTTGGACTTATCTTCCTTCCTTATTTTGTATTCTACTATCATAGCTGTACAACAGGTTTGCAATCATCGAATTGGAATTTTTTAATCATTTCTTTCACATACTTGGACTAATGGATAAAGATTCCCTTTTTGTACTGAACTATTTGAAATCCTAGAAGGAAATTCAGTTCTCCAAGAAAAGACATTTCAAATTCTTGTTGCATTTTACTAGCAAAATCCTTACTCATATTTTCATCATCACTCCCAAATATGATATCATCAACATATACTTCGACAATAATCATGCTATCACCAATAATTTTATAATAAATATTACTGTCTGTTGATCCTTTTTTGAATCCTTGTACTTTTAAGTAAGAATGTAGCCTTGCATACCATGCTATGGGTGCTTGTGGTAGCCCATAAAGAGATTTCTTTAGTTTACAAACATAATTTTGTTTATCAATTAATTGAAACCCTTCTAGTTACTCTGTGTAGACTTCTTGTTCTAAGTTTCCATTGAGAAACGTTGATTTGACATCCATATGGTATACTTTCAATTTTTTGTAGCTGGCAAAGGCTAAGAAAATACTAATTGCCTCCAATCTGGCCACATGTGAAAAAGTTTCTTCAAAATCTACTCCTTCATCCTGAGTGTACCCTTTACATGCAGATGTGGACTTATTCCTGATTACTTGTCCATTTTCATTTACTTTGTTCTTGAACACCCATTTAGTTCTAGTGACATTCTTGTTTTTTGGTTTTGTAACTAGTTCCCAAGTTTTATTCTTCTCTATTTGGTCTAATTCTTCGTTCATATATTTGACCTAACTTTCATCATTGAATGCTTATTTGATTGAGCCGGGCTCAATACATGACACAAGTTTTATTTTTGTTTGATACGCCAATTGTCTTCTTGTTTTTACTCTTGAACTTTTTTCTCCAATAATTAGGTCTTCAAGAGGATTCTTTTGGGTTATTCTCGACGGTATCTTTGTGCCTCTTATTGGGGATTATTCTATTATATCTTCTTCTCGAATATCTTCCTCTTATTTTCTAGTATCTATTTCATCTTCTTGTGTATCAACTAACTCATCATCATTTTCATCTTCATCGTTAGGTATGGTTTCTTGATGTTTTAATTTATCTATCTTTAAATCATCCACCTTAACATCTGCACTCTCAAAAATATTATGTAATCTAATATTGTAGCATCTATATGTCGTTTTGGTAGAAGCATATCCAAGAAAGATACTGTCATCAGATCTAGCATCAAATTTTCCGAGGTTTTCATAAAGTTTTTTGATGTAATACTTTCCTCCAAATACCTTGAAGTATTTTACCAAAGGAGTTCTCCCAAACCACAAATCATAAGGATTATTATTACCATTAGTCCTAAGCTGACCTATATTTAATATGTGTACTATTGTGTTTACAACTTCCCTCCAATATCCATTAGACAATTTTGCTTCATTGAGCATAGTCCTTGCAGCCTCCTAAACTGTTTTATTTCTCCTCTCAGCAATCCCATTTTGTTGAGTTGTTTTGGAAGCTAAGAATTGTCTCTTAATTACATGGGTTTCACAGAAGAGAGCAAAATCTTTAGAGGTGAACTCACCACCATTATCTGATCTAAGAAATTTGTTTTTTTCCTCTGTTTCATTTACAACAAGAATTTTAAAGGATTTGAGCTTGTTAAATGCTTTTGATTTTTCCTTGAGAAAAGATACCCAATCGATTCTAGTAAAATCATCAATGAACAACATAAAGTAGGATTCTCCTTGCAAACTTTTGGTCCTTGTAGGTCCACATAGGTTAGTGTGAACCAACTCTAAAGGTTTTGAGGTTGAGTACTCTTTTGTTTTGAACCTTATTCTGGTTTGTTTCCCTAATTGACAATGTTTACATATAGGATTTGAAGGCTTTGTGATAGTTGGTAAGTTTCTTACTGCCCCAAGATTTCTAACTTTCACTTGATTATCAAAATTAATGTGCCCCAACCATCTATGTGATAGCCAACTTTCATCCACTAAATTCATATGAAATTTCTCAGACTGTCTTGTATTTAGTATGTATATATTTTCTGGAGTTCTAGAAGCAACACCAACCAATTTACCTGAGTTATTCCTTCTTATATCACATTTCTCAGAATAAAAAAATCAAATGTGCCCCTGATCACATGTTTGGCTTCACATTTTCTACAAGTAACACATTTTTGGCTTTGTCTTTTCCCACATTCACGGTTCCTTTCCCAATAATATTAACTGAAGCATTGTCACGAAATGTAACTCTACCCTTTTGTTATTTTAATTCTAAAAACTTGTCCTTATATCTTGTCATGTGTTTTGAACACCCAATTTCAACATACCAGAGATCTCCTTTATCTTGTGTTCTCAAGGAAATAAGACATTCTTCTTTTGATGTTCTTTCTTTCCATGGATTCTTTGTCTCTCTAATATCCTTTGGTCTTTCTAAGTTTTCCATTAGTCTGTGATTGCTTGCTTTATGTCCATAGTTATAAAAAATGAAGAATTCTAAATCCCTTTCCTCTGGAGGTGTAAATGAGTTATAATTTCTTCTCTTAACTTGACCAACTATTTGATTGTCCTTGATGTTATAGTTTTTAACCTTCAACCTTTTCCTTTCATATGCTCTACGATTCATAATTTTTTGTCTAAAGTTAGAGCATGCAAAACAATAACCAAGGAATATGTGAGGATACATGTTTTGATAAACCTTATTTGGAGTTGTATTCAATTCCTTCTTCATGGGTGGAAATGATATTCTGGAGTTATGAGCATTCCTTGTCTTTTCTTCCTCTCTCCTCTTGAATGTACTAAGAAGAGCAGCTGCATAAGATTTTGAGCTAACTTGATTTTATTCTTGAGAATAACCTATTCCATTTTTGTTACTTGGATCTCTTTGTGTGGTTATAATCTGATCTAAAATTTTAGAACTATTTCATATCTAGTTTGAATATATTTTGCATCAAGCTCCTTTTCTAAGTGAACTAATTCTTCCTCCATTCTTTCACAGATTAGTTGTTTTTATTTAAGATATTTCTCTAGCCTTTCTTCTATCCTATTTTCATCTTGAATTTGTTGTTTCTGATTTCTCTTGATTTTCTCCATTTCTTTTTCTTTCTGTTCATGCTCTTCATGTTTTTTAAATACAAAACTTTTCAATTGTTGATATTTGTTTTTGTATCTTCTTAACCCATCCAAAGCACTAAGTAGTTCTTCTTCCATATTAACCTTTGCTTAATCTTCTGACTCTTCCTTATCCTCAATTTATTCTATCTCATCTGACTCTTCAATGCCCATAAGAAGGACTTCATCATCGCTATCACTAACCTCAGATGAACTCTTGTCTTCTTTTTTTGAGTAGAATTTTTTTTTCCTTTGTAGTTTTTCTTATAGTGGAATTTTCCCTTTTTCTTGTATTGTTTGTTTTTCTCATCTTCATCTTCAGAGTCTTCCTTGGGATAAGGATATTTGTCTTGAAAGTGCCCAATTCTTCCATAGTTAAAACATTTGAAGGGAAGCTTGCTTTTGTACTTCCCTGATCCTTTCTAAAGCTTTTTAATAAAATTGGCTTCTTCTTCATCATATTCTTCATTATGGTTAGTTTTAGGTTTCTGCTTTGAAATTTTTTTTTCTTGATGAGCTTGAAAGTTACTTCTCCTTTTGGAATATCATCAATACCTAGTCTTAATTCATAGGTTGTGAGGATCCATACAATTCATCCATGGTAAGATATTATAGCTTCTTTTGGTCTTCAAGAGTGGATACTTTGGGATTATATTCCATAGGAAGTTTTCTTAGTATATTTTCAACTAACTCATAGCTTGGTATTTCTACTCCCAAACCTTTGATTGTATTAACAAGATTATCAATTCTTTAGAAGTACTCTGAAATATTTTCTTCATCCTTCATTTTTAGACTTTCATATTGTAACACATATTTCAAGAAATCTAGAAAAATTCTATTACAAGGACTTCTATGACATTGAATTTTTTTGTAAACATTTTATTTATTTCATTTAATTTGTAAAAATTATGCATTAAAGAAATATTCCATTAAAATTGGAAAAACTAATCCTAGAAAGAATGTTTTTATTGATCACAAATTTTATTTACTCCAAGTGTTTTTAATATACAATCATAAAAAATGAAATGTTGTATCATTTATAACTAGTTCGGTATGCCATAAACT
>LPNX011001082.1:0-12380 GCA_001517045.1 Pseudotsuga menziesii | reverse complement strand
GAATCTACGGCCATAAATTCCATGATATTTCCCTAGTTCTCTTGCAAATGTGATGAAAAGATGTTGGGATGCAAATCCTTATAAGAGACTAGAGATGGATGAGGTGGTTAAAATGCTATAGAATATAGATACCAATAAAGGTGAAGGAATGATCCCTCTTGATCAACCTCGGGGTTGTTTCCTTTTTTTTAAGCACAGTGGCCCTTAACTTATCTTCTTAGAAATGGGTTAGAAAGGCTTAGTATGACATTTACAACAAATATATGGCATGCCATTTCAGCAATATCTCGAGTTAAATATTTGGTAGGTCAACGATTTCAACCTCCCTTCTCATATGATCGATATGAGAAGATGTCAAAACTAATAGGTGTGAAGATAAGAAAAGATGAAGAAGATAGATTGAGAGTGATATTTATGTTTTCAACTTAACTTATTCCTTACAATATGATAATTGTCAAATATATATAATTAAATAATGATGATCAAACTCCATTTTTGTGTCACCTCCCACGATTGGAACCAGCCTAGATCCAAATCCTAGGCTCTATCAAGTGCCAAGAGGGATTAAATATCTCGATGTGCAAACCTCTTCTTAGGTATTGCACTTAAGGGGATATTTGGGGAGNCCACGATTGGAACCAGCCTAGATCCAAATCCTAGGCTCTATCAAGTGCCAAGAGGGATTAAATATCTCGATGTGCAAACCTCTTCTTAGGTATTGCACTTAAGGGGATATTCGGGGAGAGTTTTTCACCTTGAGATATTTAATCTCTCTTAATGCTTAATAGAGCTTAGGATTTGGATCTAGGCTAGTGTATATTCCTAGGCTACACTCATGAGAATGTTATTGCGGCCATAAGCACATCTGAGAATACATAGGTTACTGACCTGGTATGTTCTCCACATGATGTGACGTGTGAGAGGGTATTCATTGTGTGTGATTTAATGTATACTCCTAGGCTACACTCATGAGATTCTATGGTAGGAATACATGCATGTGCAAAGATGCAAGTTGTAGTCTTGGGCTGATCTCTACATGAGGTGATGTGGTAGGAGGTAGTCACTATGCATGACATAATGTCTATTACTAGGCTACACTCATGAGATGATATGGCTGTGATGTGATAGTGGGTAGTCACTGTGTGTGACATAATGTGTATTCCTAGGACTCACTCACAATATGATAGTGTGGTAACGTAGGTAGTCACCTAGTGACATAATTTATGCTCTTGGGTTGTACCCACTAGATGGATTTCTCATAGAGAAAAATTATTATGATGTATGTATTCGATAGATGTTAGTATTCAATGGTTTGAGTATAGATTTGCAACAACTATGATGATTATGATCGTGTTAAAATAATGTATTCCTTGTTAAGAGGGAGTGTTGAAGATTGTGTAACTTCGAAAGATATTATTCTTGTATTATTGATGTGTCATTGTTGTATTATTATTGTACTTCCTTCAGGAAATATTCATATTGTAATTGATCACNTTGAAGATTGTGTAACTTCGAAAGATATTATTCTTGTATTATTGATGTGTCATTGTTGTATTATTATTGTACTTCCTTCAGGAAATATTCATATTGTAACTGATCACATAAAAACCTAAGATATTTCAAGTGTAAACATTTAATTCTACCCCCAACAAATCACTAAGTAAAACTTCCCCATTTACCGGGTAAAACTACCTCAACATTGGGTAAATTTTCCCCAGTGAAGTTGACCTAATTAGGGATGTTAAGTCGACCCAATAAGGAAAAGTCACTTGAAAAGGTATAAATAGGGGAGGCACCCTTCCCATTTGAACACATCAAGCGACCAAGCATATTCACTAGACAGAGAAGAGGAAGAAGTTTGTTTGGGAGAAGAGTAGTTGCATTTGTGAAGACATCTTATTGTTTGGGTTTTCTATCTTGTCTTATTCTCGAGATCTTTGTATGGAAGAGAATTTAGCTCTTGGTTGTACTATAAGACATGGAACTTACTAACGAATCTATACTGAAGAAGTTGTTGGGTTTTCTCCCTTGTGGTTTCCTAGAGGAAAATATTTGTGTTCTTTTGTTGTGATGTGCTTGTCTTTCTTTCAGGGATTCTATTGCATATGATTATTGTGATATAATGAAAATTGTTTGAATATTTAACATAATTATATTGGAAACATTAAAATTCTAACAAACTTTTGCACAACTCAAATCTCAAGATAACTCCCTAGTGCAGAACCCTTTCCTCAAAAGTCACAATCCTCAATTTTCCTTCCTCTTCAACCTACACAACACCAAGAACAAGGCCCCTTATTTGAGCTAGCATACCCTCAGGAAGCCTCCAATTCCCTATCAATGATCCATGTTATGTTTTATATGAGNCTTCAACCTACACAACACCAAGAACAAGGCCCCTTATTTGAGCTAGCATACCCTCAGGAAGCCTCCAATTCCCTATCAATGATCCATGTTATGTTTTATATAAGCATGCATAAATCATAATAACCATAATAGTAATCAACATAGCAACAATAGACACAACACAATTTACCTTGGAAAACCCCATGCGGGGAAAAACTAGCAACAATGAAGCTTCATTATCCTTGGCCAAAACTGTCTAAACGATCCAAGTGAGCTCACTCACTCACATTCAATCCACATTACAATGGAGTGTGCCAAGCCTTATATGGGATTAATTACATGCAATGCCTTGGGCCAATACCATGGGCTACCAAATACCATGGACCCAAAACCATATGCTAAGACTTAAACCATTTGACTCATTCCTAAGTAAAGATTAAACCTAACGCTCCAATATAGGTTAGATAGGAAGTATTTGAATTGGGAATCTAGGCATGCAACTACAAAACAAATTCCTATCAGACACCAATTTCTTACAGGGTTAAGGGGTGAATAGTGTACATGTGCTACCTTTGGTATTCTGATAACACTCTCAAGTTTTAGTCTCAACATTTCCTAGTGAATTCAGAACCACCCTTGACGGAAGCCGTGCATGCTTGAATGAATTAGAGGAACCCCTCACCAACTAAGATCTCACTTTTTTATGTGCATGGTTTTTAACTGCAATTTGGCTTGACAAAGACATAACCCTTAATCAAGGTTTAGAAATTTTGATTAATGACTAAGTCTAAGGTTAAGGAGCTAATCCCACCATGGTCATATTTCTCCTTAGCCCCCTAGAACTTCCCCTCCTATGGAATCATAGACCTCCATGTCATCTTTGTCCCTCTTGCTTTGCAACCGTCAGATATTTCCTATTAGCATTAAGCATGTACATAATTACAATGTTTTGGTTATCCTAACCATTTGTTCTTGGATTCTAGCGTTTATCTCAAGAATATATATCCACGCTCTGGATTAAATTTGAGGTGTTATGTTTCACATGGATTATCTCATATTTAATTATTTATTACAATTCATATTTCTTATCATGAAAATACTTGTTTATTTTGTTTTAGTGGGGGGAGATGATGGGAAAAGACAAAAGGGTTAGGGTTTTTGGTTGGACCAAAAGGGTTTGTTTCAACCGATACTTTTGTGCTCTGGGAGGTTGAATCTACTAATGAATTGCTTCAACCACCTTCGGACTCTGGTAGTTTGGACCCTTATGTTGATTCAGTTATACTGATCTGCCCAAGAAGTATTTTGAAGCTATTGAGGGCATTGAGAGGTTGGCTTCAGTTGGGGGTATATATTTTTGTCCATCTGTTGGGATTCTTGGAGGTGGGGACTCCCTTTTACCTTTTTCTAATTTGGAGGACCTGCTTTGGCCTCTTAGGGGGTTGTGAACCCACCTCTTCGAGTTGATGGGTTGGGGGGTATCTCTGATTCTTCTATTGTTGTTCTTGTTATGGTCTATGAATACATGGTCAATGGTTCCCTCGAGAAGTATATCCATGGAGGTGATTTGGATAAGTTGGATTTCAATTAGTTGTATACCATCGCACTTGACACAATTCACGACATTGCATACCTACACAAGGAGTGCATAAACCACATATTACATTTTGATAAAGCCCCACAATGTTCTTCTTAATGCCAATTTCTTACCAAAAGTTGCTAATTTTGGTTTAGCTAAAATAACTGATATAGAGGAAAGTCACATCTTGGTGGTTAATAGAGGAACAATGGGTTACGATGCCCCAGATATTTGGTCAAGAATGTATGTAGTTGTGACTGATAAATATGATGTTTACAGCTATGGAAAATGGTGACTTCGGACTGGCACAATAGAGAGGGTAGATCCAGCAAATTCTTCTATCCAAAGTGGGATTTTAAGCAAGTGGAAAAGGGCGACTTCAAAAATCTACAGAAAGGGAAGATGTCAGAGGAAGAGAAAAGCATAGATAAAATTCTAAGTTTAGTTGGACTTTGGTGTATCCAGTTCAATGCATCTCTCCATCCCCCGAGGAGAAAAGTGATCCATATCCTAGAAGGAAGTGTTGAAATTACCAATTGATTCACCTCTTCAACTTTCTAGCTCTGACCAAACTTCTTGTTCATCTTATCCTTTGGAGGTTCAAATTGCAAATCCCACAAGTAGTACTACAACTGAGAGTGTCAAGACTCCTCCATTTCCATTGCCTATTGATCCACCTATACAACTTTCTGCCTCTGACTGATCCTCTGCTTTGGAAATTCAAATGGTCACGCAATTACTTAAAAGTGCTAAGATTCCTCCATTTCCATTTCCATTCCTGTTTTAATCCACCTTTGCAGCTTTATGCCTTAGGACAACCTTCTTTGGAGGATCAATGGTAAATACTGCGAGTACTGAGTCTCAAAACCTCTCGGTACTATTGTAGTATACTTGCATATAGTTTACAGATCATGGTTAAAAAGCTAAAATCCCACTTGGTGATGTTGTTATAAGCTCCAGGATTTTTAGATTCAAATGTGTGTAGAAGTCACAGGAATTGTATTATTGTAATGGAAATGGTAGTTTTATTGTAGTAATGTTTATCAATCACAAATGTAATTTCTACTTTACTCATTGGCATTTTAACTTTCTCAGTTAAAATTGTCATTGTATCTATTGGTTTATTTTTTATTATATGTATCACATTTCAATAATTTCATTTGAAGTGCATTTATCTATATTTAAGATGGATCTATGTTGGTTTATTGTCGACAATTATGTTATTTTATAAACATATTTATCGTCATTGATGCTCTTCAATTCTTTCTTTTTTTCTTATACCACTTTAAAGTGATTAGAATCAAATTCATATGATTGAACATGTATTTAAGTTTTATCCTTTTTGGGATTTGCCTAATTATAGTACACTTCAATAGTCAACCATAGCCTGGGAATTAGCATGCAATATAAGGGGTTAGGAGTATTGCATGAAGATTTAAAAATTTATCATTGCCTTATACACTTGTGAATTCAATAAATCCAAATAACACAACCCTCCTCGACCATGTAACCCCTCATTAGCAATCTATACGTTTTGTTATGATATAGACTTTTGTTTCAGATATTCAAGTAACAAAAAATGCATTACACTAGGCTATTCGAGGGGTACAACCTAGGGAACAATAGAGAGAATTGGCATCATTGTCGAGGAAACTTGTTTTTGTCAAAAGTCAACATATGACCAATATTGTCTTCCTTATTTAGAGAAGGAGAGAACCACATAGCGCAAGCAATATTGTTTTGTGTTTATGATAGTAAGTATTTCTAACATATAGTTAAACTCATGTTGCAAAAAAGATTTCATTGAATCCTTGGAATCTTAATACCATAAGGGATTACTCTAAAAATAAAGACAAGGAATACCCTTTGAATGGTGATTCCACCCAACATATAGATTGCACTAGGGATGTGATTCATTCATAAAAAAATATGGATCCCATGTCCATTTTCACAATATCTCAATGTAAGGGAAGACTAGTTGTCCCTCTAGTACACCCTCACTAGGTGTGGAAAACGAAGAGGGAATCTCATGCTCAAGCTAGTGCTAAAAACTGAAAATTCATTATATTGTTTCCCTCTATTGATGATGACACTAATAACCTTTATTATAAGACCAACCATTACATATAGTGTCATCTAACCAATCTGAATATGCCCCACCTGATCAAGATCCTCATATGGTGGATCTTTCCCATATTCCCCTTTTCTTTTAACCAATTGGGGAAACTTGAAACCCCATACCCACACTATTCTCCCTAAGGGAATAAAAGGCATCTTACCCTTATTCCATCTCCCTCAAATTCTTCCACATATTCTCAAGTGTTATTTGTACCTACCCTGCAAGTTTTTGGCCATCCTATAACTCATCCTATTACAAATAACTACAAACAAGAATCGATCTTGANAAATTCTTCCACATATTCTCAAGTGTTATTTGTACCTACCCTGCAAGTTTTTGGCCATCCTATAACTCATCCTATTACAAATAACTACAAACAAGAATCTATCTTGAGTCACAAGCCTAATATGCAAGCCCCAAATATTCCAAACCCTCAGCTTATGGACAAATTACAAATCCTAGTACTACCCCTCATAGATATACTAGGATATCTACCCAATAAACACCTCAAAGTTCTACGCAAGTTTAATGGAGTAAACAAATTGACCAATGAAGATCACCTCACTACATTCTAGGATTTTATTGATAAGTTTTTATTTGATGTGTAGATGATGTGTTCTCTTGAATGTTTTCTCATTCCTTAGAAGAGGAGGCCAAAACCTGGTTCAAGAATTTACCCAATAATTCCATAAATATTAAGGGAAGTTCATAGAGAAATTCACCAATAAATGGGGAGTAAAGAGAGTTAATAGGTATTATTTGACATATATTAAATATTTGAGGAAAAATAATGGAGAATTAGTAACAAAGTTTACCAACATGTTCTAGAAGTTGTATCATCAAATTCCATAGGTTGTTAATCCCTCAGAATCTGCTACTATGGTTGCATATGTTTCTTTCAAAGTTGATTTATCGCTCTGTTTGAGAGAAGGAAGGTCCTCTAACTTGCAAACCATTTTCAATGACACAAATTATTTGGAGGGAAACATGAAAACAGCTAGGGTTTTAATGAAAACCAAATAAACTCTACATGATAGTAGGGAATATCCCAAAACAACCTCCTCTATTCAAGATGTGATGAGCCTCAAAGAGGTGACCAAGCTCCTCGAATGATAGAAAATGATATCTTTAAGGTAAAACAAGGACAAGTGACCAAATCTTTTGTTATCCCCACTCCTAGTGTTCAAAATAATCCTATCAAAGGTAAACCACAATATAGAAGGGCCCTTCCCCTTGTTCCCTGGTGCAGAACCCTTTTAGTCTACCAATGATTATCTATCCAAGTATATTCAGTTCAATACACTTGTCATTTCACAAATTTCTCAGTAATGTTTAACAACAACATACAACTTCCTCGAGTTTATATGGAGCGATGACCTGCTCATTGCATGAATATGTTCACTCGAAAAAATCCTATGGTTCATACTATGTTTTTGCATGAGTCTTAAGTAGAACAAGAAATATCATAGGAGTGATTTTTCTCTCCATTGAATCCCTTAATATTATAATTTCTATATTCTAAATAATTTCTACCACACATTCGCCTAGAACAAGTGCTCTACAATTAGTTTCAAAACCCACATGACAAGTAAGTGAATTGAGCACTCCTTGATCAAATTAAATGAACTCTCTCTCCTTCAATTTCAATCTTTCATTTCAACTCTTAGGATCTCCTTTATCCACTTGCGTGCTGTGTTCCCTAGTCAATTTATACCAACACTAGAATATCCTGCGATTCTTTACAGAATTGAGAGTACAGAAACTATGTTTTGTCTTTTCTGCTCAATATATCAATTCCCTCTCAATCTATGTCTTGGAAATTGCATATTTACCCTCACTCATAGACTTGCTACCTATGCCTTCCAGTACTTTAGTCTACTATCCATTTTATGTGATTCAATTGATTCAACTTTGATTGAAACTACGTGAATGAAATCTATCACTTCCTAACTATATATACTCAACCACGATATATGTTAAGCTATCTCTAGTGATTGAAACCGAAATAACAATAAAATGTTTACCATAGAGCTATACACACAATTTGTCAATCTCGTTCACATTGCACATAATATAAAAATAAATATATGAATTCACTAGTATTCCTTCAATTAACCTCTCAAGCTTGAATTACAACAAATCAACTTCGTATAGAGAATGTTAGCCACACATTTGGTCTCAGTTTGTTTAAGGAACCACTTGTTCTGAGTCTCCCTCTTTGATATCTTCAAACTGTTCAAGCTTATACTAGCCTCTAAGATGTGTGTGCTATTCCCCCCAAACTTCCTTACCAAATGAATTCTACGGATTTTAAATAAAAAATGGAACTGGTTTCAGATCCACAATTCAAGGTTACAAATCCAATTTGAACTCTATTCTACATCTATTACTCAGCTGCTGCGTAGTGCTAACATTTCTCAACAAACTCTTGCATGACTCCTAAGATTCTAGAAATTCTAATTGTTCAAATAAAATTTATCTATTACATTGAGAAGGATCGAGTCCTTTTTTCTCATTTATTTAATCATTTATTTTAACAAAAACAAATATTACAAGTAAGACTCTAAGTCTCTTCTAGAATGTTCCACTTGAATTTATGATGTCACAAGTGACTTCATCCTTTGAGTCTATGCTCATGCATCATGTCCCAAAGAGAAATAAGAAAACTAAATCTAAACTCACCCTAAAACCCAAAGGCTCAAACCAATATGAGGGCTCTTACAACTCATAGATTTGAAGGTTTCTATGATCCTATGGAGGAATATTTTTCTCAGTTGTCATTAGATTTCCACATGATTTTCCATCCACATGATGTTTAAAGCATGCCTATACAAATGAGTTAAGAATTCCTACTTTTAACCTTTAGGGGGACTTGTCTTCTACCCTCAAAAGTGAGTTTTGGGGACATTTTTGGAAAAAATGCTCCTAAAATAACCGACCTTAGAAGTTTTGTATTTTAGGGGAGGTTTTAGAAGATATCTAAGCCCAATTCTAACCCCCCCACTAGACACCTACGGGGGTGGTTTTAAAGCCCCTCTGCCTTTGCAAACTCNGACCTTAGAAGTTTTGTATTTTAGGGGAGGTTTTAGAAGATATCTAAGCCCAATTCTAACCCCCCCACTAGACACCTACGGGGGTGGTTTTAAAGCCCCTCTGCCTTCGCAAACTCCTATTACAAACCTATGATGGAGGTTCTTAACCCCCCTCTTAAACCGCCTCTTACAAATCTACATAAGTAGTTTTGAAACCCTCTCTTAAACTCCCTCTTACAAACCTGTGGGGGGTGTTTGGACACCCCCCTCTTAAATCCCCTCTTACAAACCTATATGGGGGTTTGGAACCCCCTCATACATATGAGGGTAGTTATGAACCCCCCTCATAAATACCTATTAGGGAAGTTATGAACCCCCCTCATAATAACAGACAAGACCAATTTCAACCCCCCCCCCCAGTCATAGTGACATATGAGGGAGGTTTAAAACCCCGCTTATAGGAACATACAAGGGAATTTTCTAACCCCCCTAGTAGAAACATATGAGGGCAATTTAGAACTCCCCTCAAAGCGAGAGGGAATTTTAAAATCCCCATCATAAACTCCTGCGAGGGAAATTATAAACCCCCCTCATACCAAATTACAAAGGTGATGTGCAACCCCCCTCATAAAAACATACAAAGACGGCTTGAAACCACCCTTGTATAAAAAAATGGCTTAACACTAATATAAATCATCATGAAAAATATTTTATTAGAAATACATTTCAATATCATTAGGGCATGTACTAACCTCCTACTTGTAAGGTAGACACGCTTCCATTAAGCTAGGACCCGTTAAGAATTATGGAGAGGAGCAATTTAGCACCCAAAGTGCATCATTTGTAATTCTAAGAAAACAATAAGATCCAAATACAACCATGCTTAAAATCCAATTTATTTTTCCAAACATACTATTAACCACAAAAATATACCATGATCAAGCAACTGAATATGCACAGACTCTATATAAACTGGTACATTAGTGTATTATAGAGGGGGGTGATGCATGTAACAGAGTACACAAAGAAATAATAANACAAAAATATACCATGATCAAGCAACTGAATATGCACAGACTCTATATAAACTGGTACATTAGTGTATTATAGAGGGGGGTGATGCATGTAACAGAGTACACAAAGAAGTAATAAAAGAACTTTGTTCTAAATTCTTGCAGTTTGTCTAGAAACATATTCTAATTTCCAATTTGCTTTGATTTTTCGACATAGTCTAAATTGCTTCTGCTATAACAGAACTTGACTCATTCAGTCGAACATGTTGTCACCCCTCGAACACCCAGGCGACACATATTTATTAGGGCTCCATATTTTTGTATTTCCATCCATAGATCAAGCTCAACTTTTGCATCATCCAACTTGCCTTAGAAGGGAACATCTTTCTGTGGAGGAAGATTCTAGTTTTATGGATTTGTAGTTTTGACCTAAAAATTGTCAAGGTCAAGAACTAGGGTTTCACACTTTGAAACCTTTTGTCCACCAATTGGGTTCGACCTATACATTATCCAAATTTCCCTAGGAGGGTTCATATTTTTGTGGAGAAAAAATTCAAATCCGAGGATTTTCATTTTTTGCCCTATCACTACTGTCGAGGGAAAAGCAAGGCATCAAATTTTCTGCACTTATGTTGATGGATTTGTAAAAACAAGACCATTTCACAACTCGCCTTAAGGAGGTACATGTCTCTCTCTAATCATATTTGCAAGATACAAAAGTTGAAAAATTATGGTTTCTCTATCAAACCTTAGTTCATTCATTAAGTAGCTTTATAAAAGATCTTGAAGCAAGAGCTTGGTTGAAGCTCTCTTATTGGTAAGCAATATTCTCTCTATTTCCATTTGAGGTTATCATTTTATCTAGATGACAAACAATACCAAGCTTGAAGGAGAAAAGAACTTCCATGCATGGAAGTATAAAGTGATTCTTATTATAGAAGAACATGATTTGGAAAACTTTGTTAAAGGAGAAGTTGCAAAGCCAGAGGGAGATGAAGACAAATCTAAGCACAATAAGAACTCGTTCAAGGCCAAGATGATCATTACTAAATCCATCAAGGATCACTTGATTCCACATTTTTCCTCCTTGAATACTCCCAAGGAGATGTTTGATTCCTTGACTGGATTGTGTGAAGGGAAGAACATCAACCGAAAGATGACCTTGAGAACTCAACTCAAGAATGTGAAAATGAAAATTTTAGAGACCATCCAATCCCACTTTACAAGGGTCTCTCATATCAAAGAAAAACTTGAATCTATTGGGAATCAAATTGAATAATCTAGATTGGTAAATATGAGAAAGGGAAAGAAAGAAGATCACTCTCATAAGAAGCCTATAATATTCCAGAAGAATCATAGACCTCAAAAAGACTACTGAAATTGTAGATGTTACACTTGTGATGAAAATATACATCTTGAAAGATATTTGCCCAAAGGCAATGTCTATAATATTCCAGAAGAATCATAGACCTCAAAAAGACTACTGAAATTGTAGATGTTACACTTGTGATGAAAATATACATCTTGAAAGATATTTGCCCAAAGGCAATGTCCATGTGAAGAAATAAAATAAGAAGAGGTACCATACTCATACCACAGAAGATGATGAACCTATTCAGAAGAGAGCAAGGGAAGATGATACAAGTAAAGAAGAATATGTTCTAACATCCACTTTTATAGAGGTTGTCACTCATGGAAGTGACACATAGCTTGTTTATAAGCACTTGATAGAGAAGGATTCACCTCATAAGGTGAATTATCAGTATTCCATAAAAAGAATAGGAGAAGAATCCTACCAGATTGAATTCCAAAAATCCCATGAATATGAAGAGCATATGAACCTAATTTGAAGAAGAACCTCTTATTCATCTCAACATTGGATAAGAAGGGATTCATAATTTCTATCATCAATGGAGAAGTTCGGGCCCGTATGGAAAAAAAAGAAAGACCATTGATGATGTAGTCATGATTGGTGTTGAAGAAGAAGAGACACTCGGATCCAAAACTAGTACACAGTACCAAGTGAAGTATAGTAGAGAAGACTTTCTCAACATTATCGATTGTTAGAAAGATAGGAACATGTCCTCAGAATTAGACAATGGAGTAGATCATGCTGCTAGAGACTCCATTTATTCCTACAAGGAGGTAGGGATCAAGAGGGAACCAACCAAACAAACAAAGATAAGTATCATAATTGTCATTTCTTGATATTATTCAATTATGTACATATTTATGTTCCTATATTTAGGAAGTGTATTATTCATGTTAGAGTAAATGCATTGATGAACAAA
>LPNX011001039.1:355260-456565 GCA_001517045.1 Pseudotsuga menziesii | reverse complement strand
GGCCTAAAACAAGCACCTCACGCATGGTATGAAAAGTTAACCGAGCATCTTTTGAAGTTAAATTTTGAACATTTTGATCTTGATGATGCAACACTATTTATAAATAAATTTGGAAGATCTATTGTGTATCTTGTGGTGTACGTAGATGATCTTTTGATGACAGGGAACAATGAGAGCTATATAGCATCCATAAAGAAAGATTTGAAAAAGATCTTTGAAATGACAGATATGGGACATATCCACTATTACTTAGGAATTGAAATCACTCAACATCCTAAGTATATTTTCCTATCTCAAAAAAAATATGTTGGAGAACTACTAAACAAATTTTGCATGACAAAATGCAACCCTATATCTACTCCAATGGAATAGAAAATGAAGCTCACATCAAGCGAAGGAAAAGAATTTGAGGATGTGACCAAGTATCGACAACTGGTAGGAAGTATTATCTACCTTACAACAACTAGACCAGATATTTCTTATGTTGTTGGCATACTTTCAAGGTTCATGCATAAACCTTGTAAAGGACACTGGTCAGCTGCAAAAAGAGTTCTAAGATACTTGAAGGGGACTCAAGACGTTGGACTCAAGTACTCTAAAGTGGATGACTTCAAACTTATTGGGTACTTAGACTCAGATTTTGATGGCGATAAGGAGACAAGAGTATCAACTTCTAGATACACTATGAGTCTTGGATCAGCAGCTGTCTCATGGAGATCACGCAAACAGTCAGTTCCGGCAGATTCAACAATAGAAGTAGAATATGTGGCTACAGCTGAAGCAACGAAAGAAATAGTATGGCTCAGAAAGATACTTGAAGATTTGCAAGAAAAACAAGAGGACTCCACACCATTATTGATCGACAATACTTCTGCAATCAAGCTGGCTAAGAATCCTAGATTCCATGATCAAACCAAACACATCAACACAAAGTATCATTTGATTCGACATCATGTAGAGGCCAAGACAGTCCATCTTCGATATTGTTCCACAAATGATCAAATTGCAGACATCTTCACCAAAGCGCTTGGACGAGAAAAGTTTGAAAGATTCAGAAACATGCTCGGACTTATGAACACCCCTTTGGATTAAGAGGGGGATTGTTAGAATATAATCGGTTAGGGATTATTGTAAATAAATAAAGAAAACTGAATAGTTAGGAAGCCGAAAAGGCTAGGCGGAAGGTGAAACACAACCGTCCTATGGAATGTATAAATAAATGCTTTTGGCTATGTAATGAATGAATCGGGAGTTATAATACCTAACACTTTTTAAGATAGGAATTCCAGTCGTGCAGAGAAATTTTATTATTATCTTTAGTTTTTCTAGTTAGAATCTGCCTCCAAAATTTCTTAGGGGCCGTCTTAGAGAGGTGTAAGAGATTGTCTTGCCTTTTGTCAATATACTGCCTTTTTTTCTTTAGTAAGGGCTTTGTAATTTTTTATCTTATTAATTTTAAGAGATTCATCAAGAGATTCCTTAATCTCTCTCCTCGTATTTTTACAATCAGTATCATACCAAGGGTTGGCTTTTCTATTCCTTTTATTATTCGAAACTTCACTTGAGAACTTGTTAATGGAATAAGAGAGAGTTGTGGTAAAATTATAATATAGGTCTTCAATGTTGTATGTACTTGATAAAGGAAGTAAATTAATTTTTAACTCATTTATAAAAAGATCTTTTTTATTCCTATCAAAGATCAAGTTCTTTTGGTTATAAGGATTATCCTCTATGGTATCTCTATGGATGGCATAGTTGAGAGTTACCATTAAAGGTTTATGATCTGAATCAGGCTCATGGTCATTTAGAACGTCCAAATTTATTATATCGTTGTATAAAGAAATATCAGAAATAACATAATCTACGACGCTGCTACAAAGCCCATGGATACATGTCATCTGGCTAGAGCTAGGCCACTTCGTTAGACCATTGCAAATTATGAGATCTTGAGAACTACAGAGCTTGATTAACTCAGACCCAAACAAATTTTCCCCTAAATCTACAGAGCTTCTCTTGTACCTACTAGCTAAAGTAAGGTCTTCATCTAACCAGAGAGGATTAGGGTTGGAATAATTGCTTAGGAGAATAGCTTGGTTGTTAGAAGTTCTAGCATTAAAATCGCCCATTAAGAGGATATTACCTTCATTCCTAAGTATAGAAATATCATTCTCTAGTCCATTGTAAGGACAATTTTTATCCAAATTGTTCTTCTTATAGAAGTTAGAGTTAATAGGGGCAAAATAGCATATAGCTATGTAGGTTTTTCTATTGTTGATATCAGTGATTTCTATCCACATATACTGGTTGTGAGGGTATTTTTTATAAATCCTAGCATGAGGGGAGATGTTATTCTTAATGTAACACGCTATACCCCCAATGCCTCTGCGAGAGGATCACTTGTTCCAGATTGACCAAAGCACAAATCCATCTATGTTAGGGACCCTAGATTCTGCGTGCTCCCAAGTTTCAACTAACAAAATAATATCAAATTCATTAGAGATCCAACTTAGCTTGGGGCCTTTGTTCCATGGAAAGCCCCGACAGTTCCAAGAAAGAATCCGGAGCATGTTGAATTGCTATTTATTACTATCCTTTTGGTTTCTATCTCGAATAACAGCTTTCCTATTTCTGATTATTGCCCAATTTCCTTCCTTCCTGGCTTCTTTTACCTTTTGAACCTCCTTTCTTAATTCTGCTTGATCTTCTGGAATGAGATCTTCATTTATGAATATTCCAGTTCCTTTTAGACTTGATGTTTTACTAAGTATGTTACGTTTATGGTCAGTAGAGCTTACCTTTACCCGGATTAACCTTCCTTTATTCTCAGTTAATTTCCCCAACCTTGTCGCTTCTATGAGACATGTTGTTTCAATTTGTAATCTATTATGTAATTATGTCTGGGCTATGGCTAAAGTATCCTTGTTTTCCTCCTCTTTCAAGCCGAAAATTATAAGGTTCAAGGCCCTTTTGTTACGCTCATGATCTAATTCTATCAATTTTTTCATTTCCTCTTTAATGGGTTTGATATCTAATTTATCTGCCACATTATTTAGGGTGAGGTTGTTATTAACTTTTGCTTCTAGCTCCTTAATCATGTCCTTCATTTTAAGACTTTCTAAAGTATCGACGTCTCCTTGTTGGGATTTTTGGTTTGTATATTGGCTCTGGTTTTCTATAGCATGTAATCTAACCTCAAGTGTCTCCATTTTATTCTCCAGTATTGTTATTTTATTTTCTATTTGTTTTTGAATCTTGTTTTCAAGAGATGTAAATTTATTTTCCAGCATAGCTTCTAGTTCTATTTGTAGTCTAATTTCTCTTTCTTCTCTATGTTTCTCTAAAGACTCTAAATATTCATAAATGCTATTTAAAGTAATTGAACTAGGTCTACCTTTGACAGTCTTTGGTAGGTGCGGTGATTTATTCATATTTATGAGCAAATGAGCAGTAGATATGTATTAGAAAAGAAGAGATAAGGAATGTGTGCACCTGATATTTGAATGCGA
Source organism: Pseudotsuga menziesii (assembly GCA_001517045.1). Classification (NCBI taxonomy): domain Eukaryota; kingdom Viridiplantae; phylum Streptophyta; class Pinopsida; order Pinales; family Pinaceae; genus Pseudotsuga; species Pseudotsuga menziesii. The sequence goes on along the minus strand of LPNX011001039.1, from coordinate 453,059 downwards.
ATCGAACAGCTATACAGCGAACCCTAGCCGCAGGAGTAGACTCTCAACAAACTTGGACCGCAGAGCATAATATGTCAAAACCAACCGCAGAGATCACACATAGATCGCTCAGATTGCCTTCAAATCACAGAAATCACCTTCATGCAGAGATCGCCTTATAAAAATACCTTGCAAAGGCTGTATAAAATCTCAGTCAAGATCGCCCATGCAGAGAAGGTCCGCATGCAAGTGGAAACCAAAATAAATCTCAGTCAAGATCGCCTTCAAGTTGGTCACTGTCCGCAACGCTTCGCTTCTACACAGTAAATCGCAGATCGCCTTCAACAAATTGGAAAGAAGGTTCTCCTTCAGATCGCCTTCAGATCCCCTTCATGCAGAGATCCAAATATGTAGAGAAGGTTCGCATGCAAGTGGAAACCAAAAAAAATCTCAGTCAAGATCGCCCATGCAGAGAAAGTTCGCATGCAAGTGGAAACCAAAAAAAATCTCAATCAAGATCGCCTTCAAGTTGGTCACTGTCCGCAACGCTTCGCTTCTACAAAGTAAATCGCAGATCGCCTTCAACAAATTGTAGAGAAGGTTCTCCTTCAGATCTCCTTCATGCAGAGATCCAAATATGTAGAGAAGGTTCGCATGCAAGTGGAAACCAAAAAAAAAAAATCTCAGTCAAGATCGCCCATGCAGAGAAGGTTCACATGCAAGTGGAAACCAAAAGAATTCTCAGTCAATATTGCCTTCAAGTTGGTCACTGTCCGCAACGCTTCGCTTCTACATAGTAAATCGCAGATCACCTTCAACAAATCAGAGAAGGTTCTCCTTCAGATCGCCTTTAGATCCCCTTCATGCAGAGATCCAAATATGTAGAGAAGGTTCGCATGCAAGTGGAAACCAAAAAATCTCAGTCAAGATCACCCATGCAGAGAAAGTTCGCATGCAAGTGGAAACCAAAAGAAGTCTCAGTCAAGATCGCCTTCAAGTTGGTCACTGTCCGCAACGTTTCGCTTCTACACAGTAAACCGTAGATCGCCTTCAACAAATTGCAGAGAAGGTTCTCCCTCAGATCGTAGTCTCAATCTCAGTGCAGATCGTAGTCTCAGATCATAGTCTCAGTCTAAGATCGCAGTCTCAAAACGCATGCAGAGAGATCGCGGTCTCCTTTAGATCATAGTCTCAGATCATAGTCTCAGTCTCAGATCGCAGTCTCAAAATATATATATATATGACTTCTCTATGTTTATATAATTTAAAAGTTAGTTTTTCATAAAATATAAAATACAATTTAGTTGTACATTTCAAAATTCATAGAAGATAAATATTTAGGAAAGACAATTGTGGAATTTTTACTTAGTAAGTTATTTGGGACACAACATAAGTAAATAAAAAAATTGGAGTGCATTATGTTAAATATTATTGATAATATATTAAATGATTGTTTGATTATATTTATTTAATTTGACTTATATGTGCAAATATTTCTTTGGATTTTCTATTTGAGAGAAGGTCAATATTTTACAATGTAGAATGAATGTGTGTGAGAACTCCATATTAAATACAGACTATCCACATATGGTGACGCATGATTCAAATGAACAATCATATACATTGTTAAAGGAAATATTAGTATTATGCATATGGATGAAAATGACAATGTTGTAGGGAAAAAAGCTAGATGGAATGAACTTTGGTATTTTTTTTGGAAGATATATACAAAAGAGAATACTATTACACATTATAGAGAAAATAAATAATTCAATGAACAATAAGGAAAAGATGTTTAGTGGTCACTAAAAAGTTCAAATAGCCAATAAAATTATTATGGAGGAAACAAGTCCCTAAAACCAATAGGATGGAAGCTTTTATATTAAAAAATATCTAAACTCCATTTACATCCATTTATCAAGTCTATATAATGAAGTTAATTGTGTTATGATTAGCAAAGATGGTGTAGAATGTCAATCAAAGAAAGAGGAAAGAGGTATGGAAAGTTAAATACAAAATGATCTTATCAAATTTCTGTTGAATTGACTCTTTTCAAACTATATCATTTCAAAGCGCTAGGGATACAACCCACCTCCCAATGCTAGGAATGTCCAGCTGATCATTTCTCTTGTCTTCTCATGAAAGAACGATGGCTATCAAATACTTATAGGCATGGATGTTTAACTATGGAAATGTTTATTTCAAAGGACAGAAGGCACAATCATAGTATTGCATGGGCTACTGACAATGCACAACTCATATTTCCAGGACAATATATCTCCAAAATATAATTTATCTTAAATTCTGACCAAGGTATCAAAGTATAATGGATGTTATATATTTATCATAGGGTTGTTATTATGGAAGTGCTGATTATAAAATATATCAAGGCATTATCATCAACGTAAAATCAGCCACACTAAACAATTTTTGTGTCACTGTCATATTCCCCAATATATTCGTGACAATGTACAAGTGTCTTTGGAGATGTACAAGCTCTCCTTGCTTTACATATTTCTTTGCATGCGGTATGGTTGGACGTGGACCCAACTCGTGTTTCCTTATATAACTATGAGGGAGGAATCTGAATTTATTTTCTTAGATAATGTGAATTAATCCTTTGAATGGTTGATTCACGAACCATGGGCATGAAAATGTTAAAGATAAAAAAATATTAAATTCGATAAATCGCATAGTTAACATTGCCATTTTTTTAATGATTGAGAAGAAAAATAATTTATTACATAGTAAACATGAAAAAATAAATTCAATTGTTTACGAGATGTATCAAGAAAAAGAAGCATCTGGAAATAACTTAGTAAAATAGTTGGTGAAATAAGCAGAAGAAACACTCGGAAAATGCATAATGTAGAATAAGCACTAAGTATAACCAATGACCTAATGGATTCAACAATAAAATAGGGACAAATCCCTTGAGCTCCAAAATTCATGCAGATAGGTGCAGTAAGTGGCATATATCCACTAGTTATGTCCCTCATGCACTGGTGAAGTGATGAGACCTCATAATCTAGGGAAATCAATCAAATAGACTTTATGTGGTCAAAGGAGACAAATAGAGGATTAACAATAATCGGAACAAGGCCAATTCCTTTTGTACCATCCGGGCCAACTTAGGGTTTATTTGCTTTAACTTTTTATGAAAAAGGATTCACTTCTCTACTTATTTCTTAAAAAAGATGATGTTTGAAAATACATCCTTCTCATATGCTTTTAGCTTATCATAACTAAAAGAAAAAAATTCCTATAGGCTTACACAAGGTTTATTAGGTCTTTTCTTTCATTTTTTCTCATTTACCTTTTCCATTTTTTATCATTTTGGTTGTTTATTTGTACCATTATTCATCTCAATGTATGCCCCGACCTTTATTGATTCTTTTTTTATTTTTATGACTATCTTGTGTATTAAATATTTGGATTAATATCATAACCCCCCAGGGAACCTCATTTTTTATATTCTCTTGTTCTTACTAATACTCTTTTTATTCCTCGAGCTATATGATTTGATAATCCAAAAACTCTTGGACATTATGGATAAACCTCAATATTTTCTCATCACTTTGAAAAAACTGCCAATGATCCACATTGACAAGAATTGATGGCCTTAAAATTTATCTCAATCTTAACATCACCATTGATTATTTCCTCAACGGGTTGAAAGGTGGAAGCTTTTGCCGTCAAAATGTTCTATTCTATAGAGATTTATATAAATATCCAATGCATCAATCCATTCCATAATATCCTAGATTGCATTCCTATACGTTTCCAATTTTTCAGTCTTACATGCAAATTTATTTTTAACTTAGGAAACTCCTAATTCAGAATATCCTCTAATGTTCAACATATTAATCCCCATGTTCTTTAAATTTTATAGGCCAAGTAATATTTCCCCATACTCTGCTACATTATTATATGCATCCAACTCTAGCCAGGAAACAAAGTTGAAAGTTTGCTTATCTATTGACATGATAACTATGTCTGACCCTTTTCCTGAATTTAAATATGCCCCATCAAAATATATTTTCCATACTTCATTGACCTTCTTTTATTTCAAATATTCCTTAATTGGATCCAAGAAATTTGATAAAATACCATGATTCCTAAAATTATCTATACCGTAGACATTCATTTGCTAACTTATTGGGATCTTCCACATGGTATTTCCTTTCATGTTCTCTATGGAGCTTTACTTGTGTGTTTTATGATGCGGGTATGGTTTCATAAGTCCAATCCATTTGAATACAACCTCATAAAAATGTAGACCACTTTCTTGATAAGAGCACACCCCAATTGTCTCGTACATCAATGAATAGCATATCTATAGTTAAATGAATATCAAGCTATTTTACAATTTCATTGGAAGATTAGAAACTATTCCAACTATATCAATAAGACTTTGATCGATTCCCCAAACATTATGATAGGGATCAGTGATTTTCATATTTAGCTACTCCATAACGTTTTTGGTTATAATGTTGGATGAAGCACTACAATCTAACATGCACTTGTGAAGTAGAAGATCATTTACTATCAAGGATACATAGAAACGAGGATGGTCTTCTTTACTTGGATCCATGCTATGTACAATAATGAGTGCATATTCAATAGATCCTTTCTTCTTGGGATGATAATTTTATTTATTTTATCAAAGCTTTTGTCCCTAGTTCCCTCTATGTATTTCAACAACTAGTATTTCTAACATGGAACCTTAAGGATCTCAGTTACAGGTACACGAATATTTTGATTAGTTATCTAACTACCAAAATAAAAATTTAAATCATTAGCAACATGAGGAGTTATTGCCTTAGGAATATATTGATTTTTTCTGGTTCGTTCAACATTATCCTTCCTCTAGTAAGTAACTCCCTTGAATCTATCCATATCTCAAATATCCTCATATGTAGGCTTCTCCTCACAATAATTTCAAACATTATCCTTTTATTGCATCTTCTCCTTAGCTTGTTTCCAATGTTCTTTAGATATGGGGTGAGTTTTTCCTACAACATTTATGAAATATGGCCTCCTTGGTTAACCCACATAGTTGATTGTTTCAAGAAATGCTTGCTCGTTAATTTGAAAAAATATGGGGAAAGTGGATTCCTCATGAAAGTCATCACAAGTTGTGCAAAAGGGAGGTGCCTCATCATGCACTGATTTTGTTGTTTCTAATTTAGTAGGTGGTTTCTGATCCTAAGGACATGCTTTCCTTTTCCCTTCTATGTTGTGTCTAGGAGGAAAATTATTTTGACCTTGGGATTCTTATTCCCTCTCAATGGAAATAAACCTATTTTGCATCACATTCATTTTAGTTGTTTTATCGGCGATCAAGTCTTTCGTCATATCAATCATATGTTTTAAGGTGTCTTTGGCAGAATCCTTATTATTTGAAGTCATTTCCCTTTATTTATTTTTTTGTTGCTTATAGGTGGAGAAAGTACCCCTTGTCAAACCATGATTATTAGATTTCCTAAATACTTTCATATTCATATCTATTTGTTAAATTATCTCTTGATATTCAAGGATCCTTCTATCTCAACTGGTATCACATTTAACCATAAAAATATTCCATGTAATAAATGAGTATGGAAGCATCTAGAGATTTGATATTTTTGTTAAGTATAACAATTACATAATTAAATTTTTTATTAAACTCTTCCATAGTTTCATTCTCATTCTTCTTTGTGGTGGTAAGAGCAACTAGAATGTGGTGATCTTATTTTTTATCACCCCATCTTGAAAGTAAGGAAATTTCTATCTCTTTATCTCTTTGAAGGTATTGAAGTTTCCATCATCTAAACTAGAGAACAAATCAAAATCATATTGTTTCAAGGACAAGGAAAATAGCTTCATCTTCACATATTCCTATTGAGTAGTCTCACAAAATCTAGTGTGACAGTTAAAAATGCATTTATAGTGAAAGTTATCAATTACAACATTATTTCCTTGAAAAGTAGGCCACTTGGAAAGGGTTTTCTCAAGGATGGCATGAGGGTAACCATTTATTGCTAAAAAGACTAGTGAACTAAATAAATCACTCTTTTTATTTTCTAATTGTAAATTAAAAAATAAAAGGTGGATATTTGAAATAGAATTAGATCCAATATTATCAAGGATCTTATGTGAAGTAAGTCTACTTAACCTCTTTCAATAAACCCTGTTAGGTTCAAGAAGCAATTTAAATAGACCTTGTAATATCCTTGTTGTAGATTTCCCTATAGATTTATTTGACAGTAGAGTCACTATATGGATAAAGTAAATTTAAAATACTCACAAGATTCATCAAATAGAGTAAAAAAACAAAAAGGACACAAAATTTGCATTCTAAGAATAGAAATATTTATGCTGCCTAATATTCACCTCGAGTAATATCCCATAAATTTTCAATCCAATGGATGCATCCTTGGGGTCAAGTCATGAGTCAATAACTATCACTTGAATCTTGTCTACTATGTCTAAGAAACCTCCTAACGAAGCCAATGAAGGTGGTCCCTAATAAAATGGAAACTACAGTTGATTATGCTAAGTAACTAAAAAAGTACTCTAGGATTTTATTAGTTAATCACAAGAGAAAAATGAAATTACACTTTACAACTTATAAAATATATCATCATTGGAATGAAAGTAAATACCTTATATAAAATAAGAAAACAAGTAAAATACTAGAGTTGAAAATTAATGTGTTGAATTTCCACAAGGTCTTCACTCAGTAAACTTCTCATGTAGAACTTGCAATCGTGGGATATTAAAGAATATCCTTAATTTCTGTAGATATTGACCCAAAAACCTTGTTTGGAAACCCCCTCCCAATACCTAAAAAATACCCCCCACCCCTTTTTATATGCCAATCTTGATAAACACATGACCCCACCTTAAACCCCTCATCCACCCCCAATACTTGCAATACATTGGCCTGATTTTTTACAATTTTAAAACTCGCAATATCAGGTCACATGCTATGATATTAGTCAACAAGTGAAGCCCTTATAGTAAGTATCAAGAATGTTGATTAAAATAAATTAATTAAATAAATGTAACTGCAAATTTATTATTTTCATAAAAATGAAATTATGTGATTCTAGAAGTTACCTTGAATATAAAAGAAGAAAAAATCCCTAGACATATTTTTGATGCAATTAAATTTTATTTTAAACCTCTTAACAAGTAATCAAAGAACATCAAGAATCTTAAAACACAATTTTAGAAATGATCCCAATAACAATTTCAAAACACCATATAAATCTTTATGAAATTTTGATGTTAAAACTTGCAAATCACTAAAATGAAATTATTCATACTATGGAGAGATATTTTAAAAAAAATAGTAATTTTAAATCTTATACAAAACCCTAAAATATGGATATAGAAATTATGAAGGCTTAATTTATTTAACTTTAATAGTCATGCATGTGGGGTTTAAAAAAGGACGTAATACATAGGCTATGGGAAGGCAATTTGTTGGAAAAATTAATGATGAGACTATCACCATTGAATTCCATGAAAATTTCTTCAATAATGGAAAAAGTTATAAACATTTTTAAAGAAAGGATAAATTGCTCCCATCATATTTTTTATGAAAAGACCAACTATCATGAACAGTTAATTTAAAAGCTAAAAAGACCAACTATCATGAACAGTTAATCTAAAAGTTGAGCCAACAAGAGACTAACTAAGTTAAAATGTCATGCAACCATTCTTTGAATCCCGTACTAAAGTTGAAAACTCTTTTATAATGTTTTCTACTAGTAGATAATGGATTCCTTAGTGAGTGGGATGATATCACTGGACATAAAACTAATGGATCAATAATTTTTTTACCTTGATAATTCAAATTTATGTTGGATTTAGATAATGGATTCCTTAGTGAGGGGATGATATCACATGACATAAAGATAATGGATTACTAATTTTCTTACCTTGACAATTCATATTTGTGCTAAAGTTTAATATGATTGTACTTTTTCTCCTTCCTGGACTTCACACAACGTATTTAGTGAATGAGATCAATGAAGATCCTAGAAATATAAATTACCCATCAATATCATCTTCCAGAATGATAAATATCTAGAATACTTATTTTTAAGTTGTGACAAACTCAAAGAACAACCATTTTGGTGAATGTAATATGTTGAAACCATAAATGATGTCAATGACTACAAAATATTTGGAATAAATGGCATGTGCTAGAGTCTAAGAAAATAATGGCTAATATTTTTATGGAAGTATGATATTTCTATTATGCTGAAAAGTCTTGTTCTAGAGGATATTGTAGTGTTTGAGTGTTATATATTGTAAAATCGACCAAATAAAAACTTGAATTCCAATGCTATGTGTCAAATTATAATTTATTGTAAAAACAACTTGGATTGTCATTGGAAGGTATAATGAAACACATGCATAAGATATGTGGTTTTTGTAATTTTTCCCTACCATTTATGACCTCAAAATTGATCATGGCATCCCTCGCTATCCAGAGGTAATTTTAGGGGCGAATTTTAGCCCAATGGGCTATTTTTCCATGTTTTTCTCCCAAAAAAGATTCGCCATTTTGCATTTTTTGAAGCCCTATTTTGCCCAATTTTATGGGGTAAAATTTTTTCACCCTAAAAATCGCCAAATCATTATATAAACGATATAAAATCCAGGGAAATTAAAATATTTTTTGAAAACTATCGCCAATCATTTTATAGTTGCCGTTTTAAGAATTGGTAATATTCGCCAACATTTATACAGTTTTAAATAAGTATGGTTCATTAAAATCATCCCTATCGCTATCTTCTTGAGGGATCTTGAACACCCACAACTTTATATGTATGCTGATTTCCTTTCTTAGAGGGAGTTCAGGAAATCGACTTTCTAGTCCATTACTTGACAACTTGAATCGAGGGGAAATTTTAAAGATCCATATTTTTCTTAAAGTGTAGAAACATGGTTGAATCTAACTATTTCTAAAATTTCCAACTATAAGGTGCTTGGCAATATTTTTGAAAAACAATTAGAAATTCTAAATATTTTATATAGTTTTTGGACAACTTTGGAAATATTTAGGGAAGAAACTTTTTGGGTGAATCATTTATAAAAAATGTAAATTGGAGAAAAAATTTATTTTGAAATAAAAATTAAAATTAGACCATGTTGTTAATTTTTCCCCTTAAAATTTCCCTTCTTGATTTGTCAAAATATAGATTCTAGAAAAACAATTCCATTGTATAGAAGATAAAAAAAACAAGATGTTGATTTTAAACATCATCTACATGTTTTTCCTTTACTTAAACAACACAAAATGTGACAATAATATTTTTTATCATTTCATGTTTCTATCACTTGTGGCAACCATGCTTGGTGTCTTTGTCACTATTGAAGATGGGTTTGGGTTGGGTTTTTTCTATGGGGCACACACATTATGTCAAATATGGCATCAAAGGTAAAATATGACAAACATGAAAAGTAAAGAGACACTCACACAATACACAAATTGATAGGATGTGCGATGATAAAATTTTCTTGAATGGATACATCGCCAAAGGGAAACTAATACTAGTCAAACATCAGTCTTTTGATAATTCCAATATATTGTACTAAATCATCTACCAATCTTTCCATAATGAATCCATAAGAGAGACATTGAATGATCAAAACAAGTTGAGTTGCAGAATAGATAGGATGAATATTAAGTTGAGTTGAGTTGTGGAAGAGATATTATGAATATTAATTTGAACAGCCTACATGGACGTCATTTTTCCTACATTCAAAAGAAAATGAAGTCCATTTAAATTAACTGAAGGAAGGAATCATACATCTTAGAAAATAATATAGAAAGAAGCTAATAGGATTGAGTATTCTTCATATGTTATAAAATAATGGAAATAAGTTAGAGCATTGGAGAACATAAGGTAAGTATTTGTGGACGGAACTAATTCGTCTTATGAGGAATTTTTGGCACAAGACAAGGAGACTACCAATGCTTTGTAGCATGTCTTCGATGTAATTTCAAGTCTTATGGTATTAGGTGAATCGATATGTGTTCCAACTAAGTGTAGGATGCCAAAGCCAACATTCAATCTTTCCATTGACGATCAAAATGGAACTATGTTTATTGTTCTAAGATCATGAAAAAATTGTATGGTAGATTAATTGAATGATGAGGGAAATCTTGAGTATCTTTCAAGATGAAAATAGTGTGAATCTTTATGTTAATATTTATCAGTAGAATCCTATAATAGTGAAATAAGGTTAAGTAAACATAATTTTTTATATAATTTTTTTCGTTTTATATAATTTAATACAAATGTAAATTTTAGTTATTCTAATTTGACATAGAATTTTTAATAATAATTTTTAGTTATTTTGAATGAAAGAAAACATATTATGATCTTAAAACCTAATATTTTATTAATTTTCACAACTTAAAAAAATTATTCCAATGTATTCATGTATTCATGTATTCATGTGGTTATGTCAAATTTAATCATATGACAATATCTAATGTTTTACTTGGCAATTGCAAATTTCAATTCTTTGTCTAGAATAACATAACTTCTTATTCCATTTAATTTAAATGATCAAGTCCATATTTCACTTTAAAAAAACATATTTTAGACTTGATATATAACATTCTCATAAAACATAAACATAAGTGACTGTACTATATTGAAAGTATAAATGAAGTTATGCAATTATTAAAATATTTTCATTTAAAAATAAAAATTAAAGAAAAAATTGAATTGATTACTACAACTTTTTTTATTTAAATATAAAAATAGTAATCACACAGTAAAGTATTTTTCCAAATAAAAATTCCTTTTATGGCTTATGATAACTAGCTACAGACAAAGAGGTGCAACATATATTATTAACACAAGAGTACAAAATTAAATGAAATATCACGATTTTCCTTCGTATATATTTCCACATAAGTTAATATAATAAATAACAAGAAGAATACCTAGTGATAGTACATGGTAGACGAACTCCTTTGAGCCACTAGAAATGTTTCAGCTTATCCTCCTTAATACTTAGAAATTGACTGAATAAACCACCTTCATGACCAAATTTGATCGTGCTTGCACTAGGAAATCGACATACTTCCTAGCCCCTAATCCCATAAATCGATAATTCCAATAACAAATTCTTTGTTTTGGTTACCAAATAAGGGTATTCCCCTTCCTCTCTTCAACAAGGTTTTCCCCTTCCTTTTCAAATTTCTTTTTTTTAAAACATGATCCAAGATCCCTAACTACTCCCTTACTCCCTCCAACCTTTCCTATATACCCAACTTTCTTATGCTTCCTTCATCCTTACTCCACTCCCTTCCTTATATCCTCTTGAGACCCAAACCCATTAATCCCCTTTCTGCTATTCAATATAATTTAATATTAAATATGTTTATCATATCATGTTTTTGTCTCGATTACTTCAAACAATAATTTTCATTAAGTTAGTTCTATCACGTTGACTCCAATTATTTATTGATTTTTATGAACGACCACCACTGGGATTCTTTACGATCGTTACCTTCTTAATTCACCGATCCATCTACCATTTATGTTTTAAATGTTTGACAATAGACTAGTAATTTATAAGAATGACTTTACATAACGAAGATTCCAATGTCTTGATTACTTAATCGAATGAGATTTGGCAAGGATGTTTGAATTTATAATTTTAAATATTCATATAATATTATTCTATTTGGATAATTCATTCCTAATTTGTTTAAAATAATAATAGTATTCCACTTATCAAAGGGGGAAGAATAATCTAGATACTTAAATAATTAGTTTAACTAGCATAATGAAATTACTTATTTCACAACAGTGTAAACTAATAATAATCATAAAGATATTCATAATAACAAATAATAATTATTGAATAAATATTAATATTAATAATAAGCATTCATTACTTGTTTGTTTAGTTTTTTAGAAACCTATTCCCAACGTAGTACTCTTACACTTATAGACAAGTATCCTTAAGGGTGAAACTAGTTGTAATTAATAATTAAATAGTACAATTCTACTATCGAATATGGAACAATGTCCATGTTTACTTTCAACAAATTTTTACAATAATTTCAACTGAGGACACTTTAATAAATCATTTATTATAGCACACATACAATTTAAGTAGCACCAAATGACTAGTTTAATACATGACTTATAAATCTTAACTTCCATTATCACACGGGGTCTTCACTTAGTGAAACCATGCCATAGCACGTTCATTCGTGGCATATGAAACAATACCCCTATTTTCAAAAAATATTGGAAAATACCTCCCAAAATCATGTTTTTAACCCCCTCCCAATATGCCTTACGAATTTAAAAAAAAACCCTATTTTCACTATGTATTGCATGTATCCATTTTTTCATTTACATTTTTTATACCCCTGTATATTTCTACCTAGTATATTGACATGATACCCCACATGCATTCTATAATGCACCTTTCTTCTTTCGATGTATATTGTGGATGCACATTACTTCACCCACAAAGATCACATTCATTTCCTAAATTAACACTAGTTTGTCATTTTTTTAGGTGCCTGCACAAGATCAAAGCTTAAGGAAAAAACATACAATGTGAAAAAGTTCAAATCAAAGTGCTAGCTAGGGATAATGAGTGGATGACCTCCAACAGGATTAACATTGATAAAGTGTTAACTGAACATATACAACAAATAATTTTTTTCCAGGTGCCTGAAAAATATCAGAGCTTAATACAAAAACATACAACGTTGTGTTTAAAATTTTGTAACCTTGCATATAGAGTGCACCCCTATCAGGATATTAGTCAATGGTCACATAGTCATCATGTCTCACATAAATACTCCAAAGTTTAAAATGATTAACAGCTGACAAGGATGGATGTTCAAAAACCCATTGGAAACAATGATAGATATGAATGTGATAACACCATGGATTTGGTATGGATGAAGATTTGTCCTTGATAAGGGATATCAACTACAAATCACTGAAACAATGGGGACAGTCAAAAGTGGTCGATGTAATTTGTCTTACACCAATTCTCACATGATGAGGTTTTTATTCATTCAAATCATTGCTAAAGTTTGTGCAAGTGATGGAATCAATTAGGGGAAAATTGCAACTTCCCACCTTACAAAAGATGGATATAATAAGGTGAACATGGAGAACATGGAGGCCACATTTAAAGCACATTTGCAATGGGATGTGTAGGAAAATTGAGATTCTTGTCTTAAAATCAATTTGCGTGTTCATTTAGAGCCCTTTACTACTTTAGTAAGCTAAGAACACAAGTTAAATGTTATTGGACGATTCTTAGGCCATTTATAGACATTGGCCTAAGAATATCCTCAACCTTCTGCTAACTAGATACTAGTCCACTTGTCTCCTTAACAATGAGTGGAAAAATTATCAAAAAACATTCAATTATCAGCCATGTAAACTCTATTTGTATATTTGTCTTCATTATATGTCACACTGATATAATATTTCTACAAAATCTCATCTCTTAAGAGCTTACCCAATGAAAAGGACCACAATAACCATGTAGTAAATCATTTTAAGGTCTTCTGAGTTTAAGTTTTAAATTTCAAGTTTAGCAAATTACTACCCATATTTTTTTTTCCATGTGGTTCACTAATCAGCTTGGCCGACCACTACATCCACGAAATAATTTCTGGGGGACCCACCCGAAGGGGCCTCACACCCGCGGCTGCTGCATGCCTAACCCCAAGAGAGTCGATGAGAATGGATCCCGCGACCTCACATGCTGGGAGGCCTAACTACGAGTACTCGACCAATTGAGCTAACTCTTGGGGCTAAATTACTACCCATATAGAGAGAATAGTTGAGACTATAACTATGTTTTATTTTAGTAAAATGTTGTTGTTTTCTGATTTTAGTATTAACGCTTATAATACTTCGTCTTCTAGTTTTGAAAGGGTCTGTGAATACTATATGAAAATATCTAGGGTGTAAACTTCAGTAACACTCATTCAAACATAATTTTGACTGCCAAAAATTTGCTATGTGAGTATTTGTAAAGAAGCAGTGTAAATATTATATACGATTTGAACCCGTATACAACCAAAATCAGTCCAAATTGTATAATGTCTAGATAATTTCTTATGTAAATGATAAACATACTTCAGTTCAAAATATTTACAAGTTAGATGTGGATACAAATAAAATGGATTTGTAATTAAGAAAACGAGCTAAAAGAAGACTCACATAATCCTTCTTCAAATTGTGTTAGAAAATCATAAGATTACAGTTCCATGACAATTCATAGCATTAAGGGCCATTTTGCACAACTCTGTAAATGAAGAGAAGCTCCATACTTTCACAAGAGAAATTAAATGTTCGAATAAATTTTCACAAATGCCAAGAAACTTTTGTCCTCTCATAGAAGAAAATCCTTCAAGATAGTGTGGTATACAAGCTCCTTTCTGCTGATACTCTTGCTAGGAGGCTTCTTCAGCTTTGTGCCGTGAATATGGCATGAAGAAGCTCCAGGTTTTTTGAGGTCCTATAAACATTCAATTAGATTGTACAAATAGAGACAAACCTTTTAAGTTGTTGGTGAATCATTGTCATCATTGTAAATGTGCTCTGACATCTGCCACACTTGAAGAATGTTGTCTTCAGCAACACCGGAAATGACCCATTCTTCAGCTGGATTCCATGAAAAGTCCAAAATCCTGCTTATGTGTCCTCCATGTATGAATAGCAGCTCGGGAGGTGCCTCTTCAACATCCTCTAGATTTTTCTCATCACCAATTCTATTGCAAAAGAAAAAGGGACTAGTGCCACTCATCAATATATTATAGAAATAATATTTGTATGCTTTACAATTATATACACCAGGCCTGAAATAAGCTGATTTTTAAAAGTGGACCTATATAATTCCTTCCTAATCTCACCTACTGAGGTCCCAAACCATGAGTCATCTATCTGAACCACATGATGCTAATATAGCTTCATTTTGGGGACTCCAACCAATTTGGAACACTTCTTCTCTACAAGGATATATACATAAATGGTAGTCATTGTTTAAGGTAGATTTCCACTAAACTTCTCTCTCTCTAAGCGAACAGAATCAAAGAAAACCTCTTATAGGTTGAATCTATACTATAATACTTTTATATTTCCGAGGAATAAATATAACAAATAATCATACATGTGGTGTGCACACATATGAATAATTTTGTCTAGCTTTTGAATATCATGGAATGCAATAGTTCTGCCTGCAGAGCCCGTAGCCACAATCCATTCATTGAAAGGATTGAAAGCCAAATAGTTAACCTGGGCATCATCTCCACAAATTATTACAAGAAAACAACTTTAACAAAATATATATGAGGAAAACTTGAACTTATATGCAAAAAATTTCAAATCCTCCTACAAGAAAAAACAAAGAAATTCTTGGAGAGCTCCCTGAACGAATACACCAATCAAACAAGGAATGTCAAGGAGAAAGAATATAAGTATGCTTAATATAACATGCAGTCATATAAGATGCAACTTTGACAGCTACTTTCTCTTACCATAGGTGATAATATTTTGACCTCTAATAGGAAATCAAGAGAGTTTTGAATGTACTAAACAAGTAAGCAATACTCAAAAGATGATATATGTAAACGAAAGGATAAACTTTTGATATTGAAATGTGTTAAACAAGTTTATTTTTCTGGTTAAATTTTCCACCAAAAACAATTCAGATAGTTCAAGGGCTATTACCTCAGCTTGGTGAGCTTCAACAGTATGAAGTGGCTTCTCAGAGTCTTTCCTGACATCCCATAGAATAAAATGATGGTCGTCCCCTACAGACCCAAAGAGATGGTCACGAATTGCATGCCATGCTACATCCTCCACTGGTCCATCATGGTACTACATCTCCAACAAGAGTTACCACAACATTAATGAGTACCCTACTGCTGTTATTAAGAAAAAACGAACACAACACCTAATTCAATTAAATGAATCCCCCCCAACACATACATTTTTGGCCAATAGAGAAAAATTACACAGCATGAATACAAGAGCAGAGAGAACGATTATGATCTCTCTGGTAGAACGAAGCACTTTAACTCCTAGATGAATCCCCCGTTACCATGTTTGTAATTTATCATTACTTTCATGTTCCTTTTCTATCAATATATATGGTGTTTGAATAATTAACCATTTCAGTTATTACATGTCAGAAATAATATAGCATAGCTCTTTTCTAATAGAACTTACCACAGCCTTGGAATCATCCCATGCAAAATATCTTGTGAAGAAAGAGGGTTCATTTCCTTCAGTAACTATGTAAAGTGGAGTATCTAGAGACAACCCATCAAACAGTGCTCCACACTCTATGTATTTCTGCACTTTAATTATATTTCACTAACATAAACTTAATGATGCCACGGGGATGTGCATGCTCAACTTTTCTCGAACACATACATTAATGAAATGGGGGAGATGGTGCTGGGTATGAAGTTG
Source organism: Pseudotsuga menziesii (assembly GCA_001517045.1). NCBI lineage: Eukaryota > Viridiplantae > Streptophyta > Pinopsida > Pinales > Pinaceae > Pseudotsuga > Pseudotsuga menziesii. The sequence continues at coordinate 436,596 of LPNX011001039.1, read as the reverse complement.
GCTTGACTCTATGGATCTCGTAACCCAAAATAGCCCTTTTATTTACAACGTTTGAGACCAATTTTAATTTTCCATTTTTCAAATAGGAATTCATGACTTTCAAAACTGAATTTACATCTAAAGAATCAAAACATACTCTAGCATGTCCAATATCAAAACTTTGTTGCTTCAGTTTGGAATTTGCATGCTAACCAACCCAAATGAAAACCTTGATACGGGTATCCAGTACCATGATATCCTCTGTTAACAGGTCATCTTGAGTGAAGTTGAAGACCTCTATAGGCTGCAAATAAAATAAAATAGATCTTAAGAACAGAACATACCCAAAGATGAGGGAAAACTATAGACATGAAAAAGATGAAATCAGTTGAGTTTCTTCTTTTCCCATTATGGAGGGGATTGGAGAGTCTAAATTTTGCAGGATTCCAATCACCTTCAATGTCCCTGTAATGTTCAAACAACCCACAATGAAATTAATGGTGAAGTTAGAAATTAGAATCAGTACCACTGGTACACTTCAGAAAGGTGAAAAGATTGAAGCATTGTAAAATTTTACCCATTTCAACAATAGAACGATGCTTAATCACAACAATCATATCAACATTTCTGACAGTAGTTAGACGATGAGAAACAATAAATGTTGTTCTATTTATCATAATTCTATTAAGAGCTTCTTGAACTACTTTTTCATACTCTATATCCAAAGCACAGGTAGCTTCATCAAGAAGAAGAAGAAGAATTCGAGGATCTTTTAAAATAGCCCTTGCAATTACAATCTTTGTTTTTGGCCTCCAGATAATTGGGTACCATGCTCTCCCACCATTGTATCAAAACCTTGGAAATAACAACTATAATTGTTAATATATACAATGGCCTCCACAATGAGGAAAGTTAGAAATAATCAAGATCTATATATAAAAAAAATCAAAACCTGTCCCAATCTGCTTATAAATTTTGCTGCATTAGCAAGCTCAGAAGCAACATGTATTTCTTCTAGTGTAGCTCCATATTTACCATATGCAAGATTATCTTTAATAGTGCTTGCAAAGAGGATAGGTTCCTGGCTTACAAGTCCAATTTTTTTCCTAATCCATTGAAGTTGAAACTTTCTGATATTGACACTGTCTATAAACACTTCACCAGCTTGTGGATCATATAATCTCTCTATAAGACGTATAATTGTGGACTTTCCACTTCCACTCTCTCCAACTAAAGTTGTAGTGGTGCCTCTGGGTATTCCCAATGAGAACCCATAAAATATTTCAACATCAGGCTGTGCTGGTTACCTGAAATATACATCTTTAAGTTTAATATCACCCTGACTACCCTCAAGGACCAATCCATTTGTATCATAGACATCAATCTTTGGCTTCCTATTAATTGTCTCAACCATTTTGTAAGCTACAGCTTGTCTAGCTGCAAATCCATTTAAACATGGTGTTGTATGGCTTATTGAACTGAGATCCAGAAAAATATTTATCATTGCCTTCATTAGTCAAAATATTTATCATTTCCCTCATTAATCAAGATAAATATATCTACTTGAATAAGTGAAAGGCCATTTAGTTGAATTTCTTTATAGAATAGAAATACTGCATTTGGTCATGCAGATTCATCTTACATGCTTCCAGAAAGAACTGTAAATATGACATTTAGCACTCTGCCTCCTGAATACCCTCCATGGATAATGAACTGTGATCCACACCAAATATCTAGTGCATAGGTGCAGAATGTAATAAATATGATAGAACCCAAGCCAAAACCCACTGCCAACCCTTGGAGAACAACAACCTTGTATGCAGTCTTATGTGACTTATCATAGCCAGTCACAACTTTCCTCTCCCCCATAAAAGACACAACCTAAAAGGTAACTAATTTAAATATGAAATAGAATTTGTAATGATATGAAGTGGTAACCTCAATCAAAATTCCTTTAATCCTTCCTAGTCTTCCTAATGAATTCACCAAGTTTGACCAAACTTCCTTTGATCTTGCCTAGTCTATCTATTAGACTCACTACGTGTGACCAAACTTCCTTTAATCCTGCCTAGTCTGTCTTATAGACTAACTGATTTTAACCAAACTTCCTTTAATCCTGGCTAGTATATCTAGTGGACTCCCATATTCCTAAACTTCAAGAGTAGTCATACTATGACCTATGCATATCTATATTGACAAGTCTAAGAGTGTCAACAATAAAGTGAATTAAGATCCTGTCAAAGGTGATAATAATTAATAAATTATCATTAACTTGTTGAGTGCATGTGCTATGGCATTTCTAGTTGCCATGACTAGTTACCTAGGCAATCTAGTAGATGTTGTGGTGCTAAAAGGACACTGCAATTAAAATTAAGGTGAGGCATGTTATATTGATGATATAAATTGTTGACATTGAAATCTGCCATTCTTTCACCGGCATCAAATCCACATATGCAACATGCAAGATGTCCTAAGTCAAGTATGGTTGTACTAGCAAACGAGGTGAATAATCTTAGCAAGCTGCAAGATGTCCTATCCATGGCCTAGTCATATTATCTCAATACAAGTAATAGTATTCTTTAGATTTCATCCACTGGAATTCACAGTTAGCTGCCAAAACTATTGTTGATCTGTGATCCAAATAGTTTCCAGATAATATTAAGTTAATTTTAGGGGAAAAAATGACAAAGATCACAAAAACCTTCCATGGCAATTAATTTGATACAATATGGTTGAATGACAATAAGCAATCAAATGGAAGAATCTATACCATAGTGAAAGACCTGATACAAAGTCCCGAAGGATCTTCAGCTTGCAAAGTCTAGAAAAGAAATCAACCAGAGAAAAAATGATGTTTATTTCCACATTTCTCTCACCCCCTTCCCATTAAACCACAACTTAAGACCATCGCTATAAATCAGAAAATGCCATTGTTTCTTGACAAGGAGAGATAGATACAAATAGTCCACCATATTAGATAAGCCAGATCCACATATGCCATGGATAGGACATCTTGCAGGTTGCTAAGGCCCACATGAAGAAACAAACCCTGTTGGGGCAATAACAACACCGCAACAAACCCCTTTGACTACTATTGAAATAAAGCTCACTGTACATGTAAAAAGACAATAATGTAACCACTGCAAGCATTACTAATCAAACATGTTCTAATTCAATAACTGATATACCAGAAATGCAGCTGCTTCAAGAATTTCCCTCTGAAATCTAATAATTCTCTTCATTCAACAACTAACATGAACATTCCTAGTGAAAAAGGACAACTAACACAAAAAAGCCTATTCAATAATGTTGTATGCTCCATAGAAACATGAAATGCATTCTGATATTTAATATAAACATGTGATAACACATTTCCATGGATGCTTGTGTTCCTCAGAACTGTTGTTGGTTGATGTGTAAGGAAGGGAAAGTGTATAACTCAAAGGTCTCATGCTCTAGACTGTTTAGGAAATGTTAAATAATTTGATGGAAGATTGCTATATTTATCAACATGAACAAAAATTTCTACCGTAAAATTTCTGAGTGTCTTGTAGCTAAGAGCTCAAATCAGTGGAAACTTTGAAAGAGGGGTAGTATAGAGAAAGGATAGCAGAATGGAAAAAAAGAAAACATAGCAATATGGCAGTAAAAGTAAGACAAAATGCAGATAGAATATTGCAGCTCAGGAGGGTTGGTGTTAAGATTAAAGACAAGGCTAGCCTAGGAAGTGTCTCTGATTCTATGAAAGAGCTCCAACTAAGAGGTATACATGAGATCATTGGTGTTATTGGACTGAGGTGACATGGACCAAGGAAATTTAGGTGGGAGCAGTCCAAGCCAATACACCAATCCCGATTTTGTTATAAAAAATTTCTCTCTTGCTGCTATATGGAATTCCTATATTGGACTTGTTTTGGGGTTGAAAACTCTAAATTTGAGGTCCTCATACACAGTCTGAATTTGATCTTCTTCTCAGCACATATAAAAAGTCTGGTTTTGGACTTGTTTGGGTCCTTCAAATCATACAAGAACATTCCCGAACTTTGATGACAACTCAAGCATGAAGTGTTAAATTCCACTGAGGCAGCTGAGGAGTGAAGGATGTACCTCTGAGTTTTGAACAGTCACTGAGGTAGTGAGCTAAGGAGGATTAGAAGGAGCATAGTAGGTACAGTATCAAAAGAGAAACGCACAACAACATTTGATCTGATGGTCTCATGATTTCTGAGCATACATGAAGACATGTATGGACACTATTTCATGCCATACATGAAGACATATGGACACTATTTCTGGGCATACATGAAGGCATCCAAAGCACCTTTGAAGTATCTTTGTTTTCTAACTGAAGCAGCCACAATGAAGCCATATAGCACTGAATTTTGGGCTTCCCACATGTGTTATTCTTGTTTCTAGCAGCAAAGAAAAGGTTGTCAATGATCACACTTTACCACAGTGATAAAGACTGAACCTCATGAAGGAATCCAAACGTATTTGCAGCAATAGTTGAAGATGAAAGTCTAATTTAGGCAAGGTCAAAGGCACTGGGTGGAATTCTGATCTCTACTCTTGCATTCTTGGTTAACTTTAGGATTTAATATCAAATATCGATCTCAGAGAAATCCTAAAGTTACAACTTTATTAAACCATCTCAAAATAAGGTATCTTCAAAATACCTCTTTGGGAACAAGCTTAAATCATGATGATGATGCAATGATGACATTGATGCATACTATGATGATGATGCATATATGATGCATGTTGTGATGATGATGATGCATACATGATGCATACTATGATGAACAACATCCAATTGAGAATACCTTTGATATTCTTGAAGCATTTAGCAAATCTATGATGACTGTAGACCTTGGTGTAGAATGATATGACAGAGATAGTAGATTGGATTGATATGACAAGCAGAGTGACAGGTTGACAAACATTGTTTTATGTTAGTAACAACTAGAAAGTGATATGACGGTGACTTGACATGATCAGTGAGGAGCAGAGAAATTGACAAACATAATTTGTTGAATTGGCAGTGACTACAGTGGTGATAAAGGCATGAGATGTTTACACATTGATATGGGCATGATACAAGTGAAGTTGTTGTGTTTGAGAAGACTTATAGTGACTAAAACTTTTGGCTTAATACCAGAAGCACACTCAATATACCCTTGATGACTGCCATATATTTGCACACCCGTGCAGATATTGGTGATTGACTTGAAATTTGTCATACATATTGATGGTAATCCTTGAGCAGCTGAGCAGATGAGGATGAGCATCAGTTGATTGAGTTGGGATAGATGAAATATGGGATTCATAGATACTACCATTAATTGTGCACTGTATTGGATAGTTGCATTAGAAGATATTCAGGGTGAAGGCCCATCAATACCAGAGAGCAGCAAATATACCAGTTTTGTCTGGAACATTTTAAAGCATTTATTGCTAGCAATTTTACACAAGCATAAAGGGAAAGGAATAAAGTTTCAAAAGAAAGCCAAGGAGGGATAGTTGAAGAGGTCATAACGAAGGAACCATCAGGAAGCATACCAATAACATTTACAAGCATAAGGGAGGTGTTGAGGACATGTGTTTTTTATTTGTTGAATCCACTCTTCAAGGAACTGATAAGAAGTTATAACTAATCCTTATTTAGAGTCTAGACACATTTAACAACATTGTCTAGGCAATGGCTAATTATTATGAGAATCAAATTTCGAAGTGGGGCTTATAGCCTTTGGGGCAATACAAAAGATCCTAGATAATATTTACATTATTTAATTACTTTACTTTTCTCTACATAGAAACAGAAGGTATGACCTAAAATTTGAATAGATAAAAGGAACCATATTTCAAAATCATGAAAGAGAAGCATTATACAGTGATTCATGAAAATGATACAAAGGCTATATTACCGTTCCCGTAAAACTGGTTATAAGCAAGCTCTTTCTTCCTTGATTGTCCATTAGAAGAGAGGCCATGGCTGTACCTGCAATGGTCAGAGTATAATCTAATAAGCAAATTTCTTTCCAGCTTGACTAGACACTGTTATTTATGTTTTTTTTTTTTTTTTTTACTCCCACTGAACCATTCATTAATCTAATAAGCTGTTGCTCTATCTTTCTTTTCACAATATTTAGCAAATTAACATAAAATTATAAATTAAAGAGAACCAAGATTCAGGAGTCTAAACTAACCAATGACATTTAAATACCCCATAAAAGCACTTGCCACAACATCAGAAGTAATACCAGCACTACGAAACAAAGAAGTGGAGTAATAAACAACTTCATTTCTACCAGCATGTAGTCGAAACAAGAAAAGTGCTGCTATGACACTAACCGCTGTGATCCAAAAATTGCAAAATTCAGGACTAAAGTAAGATATTCAGGACTAATCTTGTTATCAAACAAAATAGTTACTGAGGTTCAACATTGTGCGAAAAAAAAGTAAGATATCCCCATGACCTACCAGTAAAGTGTACTTGTTCCACATAATCATGGAACTAAGTAGAATTATTGCACTTTTGTGCTCATCATTTTAAAAGAATAGACATACTACATTAATTACTATTATCCAGATTCCATATGAATAGTTTCTTTATTTGTTTGTTTTGTTTTCCTTCTCAAAATGCAAGTCATCCTAATGCATTACACCTTTTGAAAAGGAAGTGTACAAGATTACACCTTTTGAGAAGGAAAGGTGTAATCTTGTACAAATTACACCTAAATCATTACACCTTACAAATTGAAAGCTGTGAAGTATAAACTCTTACTGGCATAAAGCAAATAGTGGAATAGAAAACAATAGAATACCATAGCTGCCAATCACCACCCATGCATACTTTTTGCTCTGTCGGGGACTGCAGAAAATGGTGTACAGTATGTATGGACCCCACCCAGCTAAAGCAGGCAATTCCTTTTTGAAAATAAAGTTTCATCCCATTACACAGCTCTCCAAACAGCCGCTGCTGAAACTGTCAACAGTGATAAATATGGTATGAAATTTGACTAACCACGTTGGTAATGGGTATTTAAATATTATCACAGAATACCTATGCATTTCTTGTTTCATCCCAGTAATACTTATGACTAGCACATCAATAATTTATAGCAAAACGGATCCCAATGAAATCAGCTGAAGAAAAACGTTGGTAGCAGGCAGCATTGCAATAATTTACCCTTTCGAGTTCCATATGCTATAGAGATAAACCTTGATTTGAAAGGGTAAATTATTAGCAATATGGTTTGTTCATAGCATAATGATGTAATAATTTAACCTTGATTTGAGATGGGATAGTTCGCAATAGTTTCGTTTGACGAGATTGCAGAGTCTGTAACAATTTTTGAAAAACTAGAAGTGCAATCATAGAGACCTATTGAAGTGAATCTGGACCAAAAATAGAAATTCGTTACCTGTGATGGAGAATAAAGGTGCTTTAGAAGTTTCCACTACAAAAACAAAAATAGAGATTCTAGTCACTAATAAATGCACAACATGAGACCAACAATTTTCTACCTTACAATCTGAAAATTTGGCCAATGAGGTAGCCATTTCTAGTCCCAGAGATCTTTTTACATGATTTTGGATGCTCATGCAAAAGGGAAAAGCTTGGATGGATTCTTAGAGAAGGTGAAAGTTGCTATTCCAAAATCACAACATTGAAGCTGAACAAATTAACAAAATAAAAGAAAGGTTAACTTGTCTGAATGTTTTAAACAACGATGGATTGAACAATAGTTATCTAGAGGGAGTAATGTCATATTAGTTTTCACCAAGATATCTCTCTAAATAAAGTTATTCTGAAGATGAAATAGGTCCATTTACTTCTTCCAAATGGACCAAAATTTCCTCTCATAGTTAGAGATCAAATGCATCTATCATAAAATAATGGGACTTATTAAAGAGCATGCCATTCACTACTTCTGGTTCTCTACGTTCTTAAAATCCCTAGGCTATACAATGTGTCCTCTAGTGACAGAATCCAACATTGGATTCAGTCAATGTTTACAGTAAATCTCCTTCTAGGAAAAAATCAAATAGTAGAGTTTGTGGAAGAAGTGGGGTCTACACTAGACTCACTTGTAAATTATTTTCTCACTTCAATGTGTATTAACCATGAGGGCCATAATCAACATACAACTCAAATTGGATGATGAATCATGAATCAAAAGCTCCGACTGCAAATGAAAATGAACCTTTAATTGGACTACACTTTCTATTTGGATATTTTGAGTCGAACTCTGTTTTTAATAATTGTGGGGAGAGTTGAAAATTTCCTATTAAAAAAAAAAAAAATTGCATGTGTTAGTTAAATGAAGAAATCAACAAACCAAGAAGGAAACCTAATATCATAAAATCTGAAAAGGAAGAGCTAGAAGGGTTGTTTCAAAAACAAAACAACAATCTATAGGCTCTCAAGGCTCATCAAACTGAAAAGGAAGAGCGAGAAGGGTTGTTTCAAATGGAAAACAACAATCTAATAGGCTCTCATGGCTCAACTCCTACAATCAGAGAAAAAAATTCACACAGATTTACAAACAAAACCTGCCGCAACAAAAGAGTTGAATAAAATGGAGGAATGATCGAATAGAAATCAAGTGTCTCTAAATGAAGAGCTTGAACTCCAACTTAGGGTTGCTCAAGCTGAATTGAAATCAATTTAAAGAAAAAATACATCATTACAAGTAGAATTTGAAAAGAAAGGAAGTTGTTTCCAAGAATTGGTGACCACATGTCCCAACCTGCAAATATAGCTAGAGAGTAGACACAAACTTGACACTTCGAGATATGGAAAGATGGCAGCTTTAAAGTTTACTCTACTTCATTGATGAGGATTAAATGCAAGCAAGAAAAAAGAGATACTTCAGCTGCTGCTAAAAATATTAGTGAATGCCAACAAACAATTCTTGCTTTAGAGAAGAAAGTAAAGGTTCTTGCAAACCCTAGTAACAATGACACTAGAGATGTTTCATAATTTTGTTATAGTAATTAAAAGTTGTAATGTTTATTGGAGTCTATTTCTATCACACTAGATATGACAGGTTGGATAATATTATGCTGTGAAGCCTACATCTTAAATGAGATATCATGTCCATGTTAATTTTAGTGCTCGAAAAATTAGCATAAAACATATAAATATTCTATTAGAGTACTTGTTGTCTATGGAAGAAGAAATGACATCCTTAAATAAACTCCAGAAATAATGATACTTAATTGATGCTTTAGTGATGTCACAAGGTCAGTATGTAGATGGGACACGAAGATATATTATTTGAAATCAAATTATAAGTCTGAAATATCAACAACTCCTTGACCCCAAACCATTGACCAACCATTTGAATTCTGACATCCCATCGAGAGAATTGGTATAGCAAGAACGTTGTTCAAGCATCATGACCAAAATTATTACCATACCAATCATGTTAGTTTTACATTGCAATTTGATGTCTATATCCATTGTGTAAAAGGAAAAAATAAATTACTATGATATTACTTTCACCTTCCCTCCTTCTTTGGTAACTTATTAATAATATTAAATTCTTATAGTAAGAAGTTAACACTCTTTTTTATCTTTTACTTATATTTTTACTATGAAATGTTTTAGGGTGTTTGAGAGCGGTTTCAACTTCATTAAACTTTATACTAAGAAAATATAATTTCATATCTCATTTAAAATTAAGAAAAGAAAACATAATTTCATATCCCATTCATTTAGAATTAAGTAGATTTAACCGTGAAGATTGACAAGATTGCAACATTTCCATTGGAAGATTGCAACGCTTCCATTGGATTATATTATGTATGAAAGTATCAGATAAAAAAAAGATGTACGAAGCCTTTATATACCCCCAATGTTTAGGATTTTGGAAAGGTTTGCACTCATTTTTCTCTTTGAAATGTATGGAGATGTCTAAACAAAGATGTGATCCAAGTTTACAGGCATTTGCTAAAAACCAATTAGATGAGTGGATACTCAAAATGTAGATGAAGTTAAGATCAAATCAGAGGAAAAAATGAATCATCTTCCCTCAGTGAAAATGAAACAGGACCAAGACTTCAATATCTACATGGAAAATTCAATTATGTGACAAATTTGTGGAATACCAACAACTATAGATGTTTTTTTCTAATATTTCAAAATTATACCATCTCAGTGATTTAATCCCCTGTAATTAATATCATGAAATCTTGAAACCCTAGATTCCAATAACAGGTCGAGTGATTGTATTTGGAGGACCAGATATTAGGTATGTATGTATAACCTAGATGCCAATAACAGGTTGGGTGATTATAGATGGAGGACCAGATCTTAGGTATGTATGTATAGAATGGCATTAATATTACAGAAACAATACTGTAGAGTCTAGTTAAAAAATATGATGTTGTTGCAAAAAGAAGGAACCACTCAAAGTTATGTGAGAATCATCTTGTCAATTGTTTGTTTTTGTGTGTTCCTTTTTACATACCTAGTGGAGTAAGCACTGTCATGAAAACTTTAAATCCTATCAGATTCCAATTATAGGTAATTGGGTGAAAGTGGATGAAGGATTGTATGTATGCATAGATCACGCATAGAGTGTCATTCATATAATTGCATAAAATATCTGTACAAAAGATCATGTGTTTATCAAAAAATCAATGATAATAAGATTTAGAACATCTGGTCAAGCCATCAAGGCTTGATTTAGGCAACCAAGAGACTTTTGCATGTCAGTAATGTTAATAAAAAATAAAATTCAACAAAATCCTGTACTTGAACATGTCTTTAAACAACTTCATTTGAATAAATTGCTTAAGATTCAAGAACATAAAATCAATTCCTTGAAAAATATCTACTAGGAATTGTTTCATTACAGCCGAATGTATAAATATGCATATCATTTGTTTAAGCTTTGTACAAGATATTGATGTCTACTACAAATGAAGCTAATACCAATACAATATGGTTGAAGGAGTGGATCTTTTATACCCTACAACTAGCAATCAGATTTATGCACCCTCTAGAAGGTGGGTGAATGTTTTGGTGCTTCTCATTTTCAGTTGCATTAGGTTGATCAGTGAACATTCAAGATTGGCAAGGTTTCTAGAGCCAATTTAATAGGTCAAAGGGACTGCATCACGAGTGCAAGATTTCAAAAAAAAATTGGACAACATGTGATTGTGTATATCTTGTGAATAATGGAACCTATAATAAATTTTGAGAAAGCGTCGGCTCTAAGAGAAATTAATTCAATGAAGAACGAATAGATAAAGATCATATGCACCCATATTCTACACATATTTTCAAAAGCTAGTATCTTATAGATGATTTACAAGCATTCATTTTTATTTGTGCATAAACCAATTTTACTCTAATGACAGAAATTGACCACATTCCACAAGCTCACTACATATTTATTTAATATTGTATCTGTATAGAAGATACCAAGATTAAATGGATGTCATATTTGTCACACTGGCAAAAATGTTATTTTGACTTGAATGGAATGTTGTCTATTTAGAAAATTTCCATTAGTTTGAATGGGACATTATCTGTTTAGCACGCTTCTACACAGAATTCTAAATGTAAATTAAGTAATTTCTAGCAGCATGCTATATATTAACTTTAACAAACTAATAAAAGAAGAACTAGCCTAGCTAGTGTGAATGACAAAAACTAGGACACTCTTTTTGTATGCTTCCAAAGGTATTACTGTTAAATTTGCACTTTGAAAGTCTAGAAATTGAATTTCGTGGTTGAAGATTAGTGTGTCTTGGAATAAAAAATTGAATAGTAAATTCCTCTAAATTCCATCCTATATTTCATGTCTATAAGTTTGAAATGAGGAATGATCATGCCACAAGTTCCAATTTTAAAAGCAAATCTACCTGAAAGTCTAATGAGGGTACCTTATAATAGACAAACTCGAGTGCAATTAAACACTGTAATACTGCTCTTTTCTTTAAAATCGGTCATAAATCTGAAGCTTTATTTTTTGACTGAATTTTTTGTTTCCGAATAACACAAAAACATGACCCTCTCCTTGTAAATGCTAAAACACCCCCTGAGAGAATAAAACTTAAATCAAAATACAGTATGTTGTTCCATAAAACATGGCAATAAAGATGTTAGTAGATAACCTAGAAAACCCAACAAGTTAATGTCATCAGAATTGGCATTTGGCCAGAGATATTAGCAAGAGTAATTTTTTATTATGTCGTGAAGGCATAGATCACTCAAATGCATACTCACCCATGTTTAGCTTCAGATATGCTTCAACTTCTAGGTGGTGCCTTTGACTCTGCTACAGGTGAGCGTGCAGCAGGGGAATGTGCATCATCTGCATCTGAATCACTCCCCAATGAGCTCCCATAATCAGAATCTAGACATTTTAAACAAATTGGCCCATTTGTTATTATTTCATATAACAAAGAAAACAACATCGTTGATAAATACAACCATATCAAAATGTTGCACAACAGCTATTGAAAAAAAACATTTTCACCCTAAAACAAAGTGTATAGGTAAATCCAATCCATACAATTGGAGTGTAGATTTAACAGTTTGACATACCACTTGAAGAAGAACCTGAATCACTGCTCGAGCTACTAGAACTACTAGACTTGCTTGCATAACCCCCATCCTTGTCAATCTCCATGGGAGGGAAATTTGTAGATGGAATATCATCATCTATGTCAATGTCTTCTTCTCCTTGTTCCCCTATTTTGTGCGAAAAGAAAAAAAAATGGTCCCCTATTTAGACAATTCGAAAAGTAAATGTAGTTAACATTCAAGAACATACCCAACTCCTACTGATTGAGGATGGAGATGCTAACATCCGATTTGTTGTTGCTACACTTCTCAATGGAGGCCGCCACAACCACCATGTGATCCACACAATCGTCGATATGGCAACCTTCCTGGGGTTTGAATACGGCAAAGGAAACCCTCATTCAACAAAGCAAAATAATTGAAGAAACAGCCTAAAATGGTGGGGTAAAGGGTTAAAACACAACCCAAAGGCCGAAAATAAAAAAGAACAGTATCAACAGACAACTCTCAATTGTACCTTCCTTGGCTTTCTTTGGGGTTTCTCCTCCAGAATCAACAGGAGAATGGCAATAACAAAAAAACACATTATCGGTGAGAAGCAAAACTTAGTTAGAATAATAACAGTCAGCGTACAGAAACACTCCCTAAATTAGGGATAGCAAATTCATGGAGTCCAGTTGACCTACTATAACCACTTATGGGCACTAAAATAATTTTAACCAGCAAATTTCAAAATAAAATGGGTAAATGGATCTAGTTCAACAAAATAAATAAATGTAAGGACATAGTAAAGAAAAGAACTAACCCTTTCTCTTGCTGGAAAGTCCTAGGATGTACCTGTTCCGCACCATTTTCCTTCTTTTTATTCTTGTTCATACTCTTCTTGCAATTATTGACAAACCTATCAAGTTCCCAAAGTGTTTCTTGGAAAGACTGTGTGTGGTGAATGAGGGAGCATAGATGTTTACTTTGACAACGCTGGAGGAGGTCAGCTGAGCAGGCACGGAGAAAACCTCCTTGAAGGTGGTGCCATAGCTGATCGAAGCGGAGGAAACGAGATTTATATGGGGGAGAAGGTTATCATAAACGGACTCGAGGTAATAAGGGCTATAGCTTTCTAGCCGGAGCTCTGTAAGGTAGGTTGTTCCCGAGAAGACGTAGCCGAAGTGGGGATTGGATCCGCCTACCATAACTGTGCCATCGGGCAAGATGCTTGCCGGGGAGTGGTACATTCTGGCAATGCCGCTAGGAGCGAGGACAAAGAAACGGGGGCATAGAGGGGCTTTGGGTCTATAGAGGAGAGGAGAAAAGGAGGGAGTTGTGGCCCTGTCCCATCCAGCAATGCCTTTCTGGGCACCTTTGATAATGAGGATTTCTTCATTAGGAAGAATGAGCATGTCACTCATGGTCCTCGGTCCAGGCATGTCCTCCATTCTCCTTGCAGGATTTGGGTCCGTTATCACCATTCTCCCGCAGCTATCACCATTGGGGTCCGTCCTCCATTCTGTATCGAAACTATCTATAACAACCTCAATCTCATCCTCCTGCTGGCATAGGAACGGATTCCTTTTCTTAATAATCTGGACTATGTTCTCCAACTTCTCAGCAGGTAGACTTTGTAGTCTTGCACTCAACCTCTACTTCTCCTGAAATGTCATCTCACGCTTATGAGGGTCTTTTGCCTTGGGTTTTTTGGGTGGTGCTGCAAAGGCGCGTAAAACATAGATTGATTCCATATTTGAGAACTATTAACAGGTCAAGATATTGTTAATGGTGGAGCATGTTGGAGACATTTAGGTCAAATTGGCCTAGTTAAACCACTATCCTAAGTTTAATTGACATCAGTGGAGCATTAATTGCCATCATCCCAGTCACACCCATGCCTACCTACAGTTAAGGAGGATAACTTAGCCTTTCCCTACAGTCAAGGAGGCTAACTGGAGCACTCCAGGGGTGATCTGTGTGACATTAATGCACCTAATTGCTAACTGGTGGTTACATTTAGTTCAACTAGTCAGTTACAGTCAATTAAGGCACCTCCATTCATTAAATATATTATTTAATGATTATTTAATGATTAATTATTATTATTTAATGAACTGGAGTCAACAAGGCACCTCCACCAACTTCTGATGGTCAGTTCAGCTTCAGTTAACCTCATCAGGGTTCATTGGAGTCATGCAGTACTAGCACTTGATGATTGGATTGCTATGACATGTGTTTGATCTCCTTCAGTTGAGATTCAGTCATTTATTACACTCCAACTTCAGTTAGAGTTTGGTGAGTCAATTAGGGTTTTGGTCAAGTGGTTAACTGAGTGAGATTGCATGGCAAAGAGTCAATTAAGCTAGACTCACTCATTGAATTTGAATTGTCCCTTAGGTATTCGAATTCTTCATGGAGTTAAGCCATTGCTTATGCATGGGAATTCTAACCCTTTATTGTTTGTAAAATACACATAGAGGAAACCTATTCAGGTTCCAATTATTGCTAATTCATGAGTATTTGTTAATTATTCTTTGATGATTTTGATTCCTAGTTCCTAGATCATGTGCAAGAATTAATATGGTATCAGAACTTACAGAGGGATGAAGAACAATCTCTCAAGAACAAGATTTTTGACAGATTTCTCCATGAGAAGTGAGCAATAGCTCAAAATTCCAGCACTGCACCAGAAGCCAAGGCTTACCACTCAATATCCCAAGTAAAGAACTTGTTGATCAAGCTTGCTTGATTGACTATGATGGGTGTGATGAAATCCTAGAATGTGCAGGCTGTCCGACCTTATTTTTCCCTTTCTGTTTTTATTTTCAGGTTTCTACATGTGAAGCATTCGCTACAAGCAAATCCAGATGGCCTCCTCAGTACCTCTGTTGACTCCATACAATTTCCACACATGGAAAGGTAAAATGGAAAATCAGCTGAAATGCAAAGGACTCGACAGAGTCACCATGGACACTGAAGTTGAGCCTAGATCCACCATAGAAAAATCAAGATTCTTGAACAAGAAGGATGAAGCCTTCAGTTTCTTATGCCTCTCTATTTCCGATGACCTTCTCTTCCATCTTACGGATCTGAAGACACCGAAAGAAATATGGGACAAATTGGAATCTTTGTATGGAAAGCATGATGACATGAGAGTTTATCAACTCTAAAATGAACTCATGTCTCTCCAACTTTCCAATTTCGAGACTCTGAATGATTTCTTTACAAAGTTCAAGCATACTGTTTTTCTCCTGAAGCAATGCAAAGTGGAGAAGGAAGATTATCAGCTCATCCTAGCCATCCTCTCCAAACTTGGGGCTGATTATTCAGTTCTTGTTTCTACATTTCGTGCGGGAAATCTCACAACTCCCGGATGGAAGATGCCTACACTCAATGCCTTCATTGAGTCCCTAACTAGTGAACATGACAAGCTTGTCCAGATGGGGATCATCCAATCTTCCCGTGATCAAACCCTCCATGTCTCGGGGCCCAAAGATACGAAGGGTAAAGGAAAGCAGCAGAAAAATCAGAAAACTAAATTTGATAATCCAAAGCCTAGATTTGAAAATCAGCAGCATGATGAATCTTCCGGCTCAAGGAAGAACAAAGGAAAAGGGCACAATGGGAAAGAAAGAGTCAGGTGTTCTTATTGCGGGAAGGGTTTTCACCCTGAACATGTCTGCATGAAGAAAAATATTGATGAAGCAACCTCTCTCCTTGAGAGGAATCACATCAATCTTCCAGAGAGCTTTCGGAGGAGAGATCACCAAGACCGGGAACCACAGCATGAGAAAGTTCATGCCCTCATGGCAAGCACTTCGAAGTCCAAATCACTGCTGATTGACAGTGGAGCTTAAAATCACATGATGGTTGAAAAATACTCCTTTTCATCCTTGGAGACCAGCAAATCTATCCCCATCCACTTGGGAGATGACTCCACCATCATTTCCAAAGGACAAGGCACTGTAGATCTAGAAAATGGTTTTTTTTCTAAAGTTTTGTATGTACCGTCTCTAGCAGCAAATCTCCTTAGTGTCTATCAAATGACACATACAGGAATGCCTAAGAGAGTCTCTTTCAGCCCAAATGATGTTGAGATAACAGAAATTGTATCCGGGAAACTCATTGCAAAAGGCCATGCAAATAATCATGCAAAAGCCTATGAGTTCTCTCACTTTGTTGCGGATGCAAAGCCCACCGCTTTTCTAACTCATGGAAATGAGGTTAGTAGGCTGTGGCATGAGAGGTTTGGCCATCTTAATTTCAAATATTTGTATCAATTATAGAAAAACTCCATGGTTGAAGGCCTTCCGGTAATCAAGGCAACCACAGGAATCTGCAAGGGCTGTGTGATTGGAAAACACCCTGAGCACAAGTTCGATCAGGGGAAGGCAAACCGAGCGACAAGCATATTGGGGCTGATACATTCTGATATCAGTGGTCCAATTCCTGTCACATCCATGAATGGATCAAGGTACCTCCTTACCTTTATTGATGATATTTCAAGGTATACATGGGTTTTCTTTCTCAAAAAGAAATCAGAGGTATGTGAAAAAATTTCTGAATTGAAGGCCTTGATCGAAAATGCCTCTGGGCTTAAGATCAAGATATTGAGATCTGATAATGGAGGGGAGTATGTCAGTAATGAGTTTCTGTACATTTTCTCCCAAAGTGGTATTCAGGTCCAACATTCAATTCCCTACACTCCCCAACAGAACGAAGTAGCGGAAAGGAACAACCGGTCTCTCAAAGAGATGACCACCTGTATGTTGGAGTCAAAGAAGCTTGCTGCAAATTTGTGGTCTGAATCCATGCATTCTATAGCATAAATTTAGAATAGGGTGCCACATTCATCAGTGAAAGGAAAGACTCTTTTTGAAGCATACTTTGGACACAAGCGAGATGTGTCGAACCTACAGGTGTTTGGGTCCACTGCATGGGCCCGGATTCCGCTTGATAAAAGAAGGGCTTTGCAACCACAGAGCATAGAATGTCTGTTTCTTGGATATCTTGATGAATCTAAAGGATTCAAGCTTCTGGATATCAATACCAAACATATCATCATCGATATAAGTGTCAAGTTCGATGAGCCTCTTCAAGAGGTGGAACTAGTGGAGGAGAAAACTGCTGAAATTCCTTCCTATTCCACTGAATAATTGGATGATGAAATTGGGGGTGATGACCCTGATTTGGATCCTATGATTTCTGATATCAGTGTGCAGCAAACATCAGATACTGAATCATAACCTGAAGTGCAAACTCATGTTCCTACATGGGCCCGACAAACACTCTCCTCCGCAGGAGACAACATTGGAAATCTGGATGATCCAAGGAGAACCCGGTCTGATTTCCAAAGAGCAGGTATTACACTCTCTTGTTCTGATATTTTGCTGTCCAAAACTTTCTATTTGATGATTATTTCAGATCCAAAATCCTAATACCATTCTCGGAAGGATCCGAGATGGCAAGTTTCCATGGATGAAGAGATGAATTCTCTTCAGAAAAACACTACTTGGGAGCTAGTTCCTCTTCCTCCGGGAAGGAAATTGGTTCAATGCAAGTGGGTGTTTCGGAAAAATGTTGCTGCTGATGGAAGAACCTGAAAACATAAGGCAAGGCTGGTAGCAAAATTTTTCTCTCAGGTCCAAGGAGTGGACTACCATGAGACCTTTGCACCGGTTGCAAAAATGGACTCCATTCGCCTTGTTTTGGCTATTTCTGCATCCAAGCACTGGGAGGTGCATCACATGGATGTTAAGTCAGCATTTCTACATGGATATATTCATGAGGAGATATACATGAAGCAACCTAAGGGATAAATCACTGATCCATCTTTGGTTTTCAAGCTAAAGAAGTCACTATATGGGTTAAAACAGGCCCCAAGAGAGTGGTATTCCAAGATGGATGCCTTCCTTCTCTCGCAAAACTTTCAGAGATGTAGATCAGATCCAAATGTGTATTTACAGCAGCATGATGTTCATATTATTATTATTGTTTTATATTTTTATGAATTACTGATCACGGGTAGCACAATTGCCTCCATTTCAGCCATCAAAACGGCTCTCCACAATGCCTTTGAAATGAGTGATTTGGGGCTTCTAAAACAATTTTTGGGGCTTGAAATCGAGCAAAATTCTGATGGGATTATGGTCACTCAGTAAAAATACATTTCAGACCTGTTATTCAAGTTTAACATGGCTGAATTTAGGCCTGCACCATTCCATTTCCTTTCAGGGATCAGCCTTGAAGAAGGAAAAAGCACACCTCCCATGGACTGCACTATCTATCGACAGTTGATTGGTAGATTTTTGTACTTGACACATTATAGTCCTGATATTTGTTATGCCATGAATTTTGTATCAAGATACATGCAGCAGCCTCATGATCTTAATCGGAAGGCAGCCAAGAGGATCCTCCAGTACATTCAGGGAACCAGGACCTACGGCACTCACTATGCTGCAGACTCCGAGCTAGAGCTGGTTGGATACACAGATTCCGATTGGGAAAGTGATTCTATTGATCAGAAGTCAACTTTTGGATATGTATTCATGTTTGTTGGTGGCCCTATTTGCTGGTCAAGAAAAAAGCAGGCTGCCATAGCACTATCTTCAGCAGAGGCTGAGTATCGAGGAGCGGAGAATGCTTGCATCCAAGTAGTTTGGTTGCAAGGCATTCTTTCAGAGTTTGATCTTGGTAGTACTTTGTCCACTGTCCTATTTTGTGACAACCAGAGTGCTATTAAGATATCCATGGATCCAGTTACCAGGCAGAGGACCAAAAATGTAGAGATTCACATGCACTACATCAGGGAGCTAGTGCATGACAGGACCATCATTCTGCAATATTGCCCGACTGATGAGCAGATTGCAGACATCTTCACCAAGAGCTTTTCAGAAAAGAAGTTCACTTACCTCCGTTCACTGTTGGAGGTGAGTTCATCAGGGTGATCCAAACTACTTTCAGTGTTCAGCTTGAGGGGGGGGGGTTTTCCCACTTGGTTTTCCCTCTTTTCCTCACTTAGTTTGTTTTGAGCATTGTTTCGGTTGCTTTATTGTACAGGGTGACCTATGGCCTTAGTTTCCAGGGCCCTAGCATTTTATGCATCTATGTTTTCTAACTCTTCCTGAGTATAGCTTAAGGGGGGGTGTTGGAGACATTTACCATCATACACACTCTTTTGGTCAAATTGGCCTAGTTAAACCACTATCCTAAGTTTAATTGACATCAGTGGAGCATTAATTTCCATCATCCCAGTCACACCCACGCCTACCTACAGTCAAGGAGGCTAACTTAGCATTTCCCTACAGTTAAGGAGGCTAACTGGAGCACTCCAGGGGTGATCTGTGTGACATTAATGCACCTAATTGCTAACTGGTGGTTACATCCAGTTCAACCAATCAGTTACAGTCAGTTAAGGTGCCTCCATTCATTAAATATATTATTTAATGATTATTTATTATTATTTAATGAATTGGAGTCAACAAGTCACCTCCACCAACTTCTGATGGTCAGTTCAACTTCAGTTAACCTCATCAGGGTTCATTGGAGTCATGCAGTACTAGCACTTGATGATTGGATTACTATGACATGTGTTTTATCTCCTTCAGTTGAGATTCAGTCATTTATTGCACTCCAACTTCAGTTAGGGTTTGGTGAGTCAATTAGGGTTTTGGTCAAGTGGTTAACTGAGTGAGATTGCATGGCAAAGAGTCAGTTAAGCTAGACTCACTTATTGAATTCGAATTGTCCCTTAGGTATTCGAATTCTTCATGGAGTTAAGCCATTGCTTATGCATGGGAATTGTAACCCTTTATTGTTTATAAAATATACAAAGAGGAAACCTATTCGGGTTCAAATTATTGCTAATTCATGAGTATTTGTTAATTATTCTTTGATGATTTTGATTCCTAGTTCCTAGATCATGTGCAAGAATTAATAGATCATACACAGGGTGCAGGCAGTCTATGGTGGAGGACTGGTGGTGAAGGGCGCGGTGGAGCACTGGTGGTGAAGGGCGCGGGCAGAAATTTGGAATAAAATAACCCCAAACATATTGGATATTTATATATTCAAAAAAAAATCCTTTTAACCCCTAATATACCACCAATATATTGACTTTTAATTTTTAATTTTTAACTACCCCAATATGAACGGACGTGATATCATATTGGTCCCTAGGTGACGCCCCCGTGCATTATCAATGCACAATAACTTACTATTTTGTAACAACTTACACAATAATCTAACCTTATGACCAATTGTATAATGATACTAGTGTATATATGCAAAGTATACATGTGTGGCCAGTGCATCCAAAGACCACATATGTACTATAAGTAAGCATATCCTTCCTATGCATATTTGCTAATTTAAAATAACAATGTAGACATA
Organism: Pseudotsuga menziesii; assembly: GCA_001517045.1. Taxonomy (NCBI): domain Eukaryota; kingdom Viridiplantae; phylum Streptophyta; class Pinopsida; order Pinales; family Pinaceae; genus Pseudotsuga; species Pseudotsuga menziesii. Next base: position 415,697 of record LPNX011001039.1, on the reverse strand, counting down.
ATAGTCATAGATACTTTAACATAATCATTTTATTAATATGAGTTGTCTAATCGTTTAAATAATCAATATTCAACATCATTATACTTATATTTATAGTAATCAATTAATGAGTTACATTCATGGTATGGATACCTACTACCAGTACCTATTGCCATAGAACCCCCAATTCCCCACAATACTAGATAATGCATCCTCCCATAATATCCTACTTATGCATCCTCCCTATCCTTCTTCTTCTAGTATAGATGAGGTTTCGAATTCACCGACCCATACGCATATAGAAACTGAGAGAATTAGCACCGGCTAAATAATGAACCCAACCCCTCTTAGGAGGAAGGGACCATTGTCATCACATGTCTAGGGGAGCATGACTCAGCACAACCCTCCCATGATCACATGTATCATAAGAACCATAGGTTTGGAAATAAATCCATCCCTCTCAACATATTGGGTCTATACCCTACTGTTGGGACAGGAAAGTGCACAAGGAAGAAACAAAAGCGCAAGCGTAAGGCAGGCAAAATAGGCACGCGATGGAGAAAGGAAGTTAAAGGATGAAAAGGAAGTGTAGAAAAGAGAATATGCGATGCGGATCAGTGTGACCAACGAAAGAGAGTACGTGCATAGGCAGGTAGAAGAGTATGTTGAATTATTATAACTTCGAAGAATATTCTAAATATATGTTGTTGGTCCCCAGTGTTTCTATTGGGAAAATCACTTGTATTTTCTTGTACCCCGATGATTCCTATCGGGAGAATTACTAAGAGTCATGAGGAATTCCCCTCCGTTGTAATTTGAGTCATCAGTACCCTCCATAATATATTATTATATTAAGTTAACCTATTTATGGCTACTTGAGCCTACATGATAGTGTGAAATGTCAAGTGAACGAAAGAATATAAATAGAGGTGAGGTGCTTCTCATTTGAGGACACACACACGCACTTGTGTAGTGCATGAGAGAGAGAGAGAGAGAGAGAGAGTTGTAGCTGGAGAAGGAGGAGGATCAGTCTTTTGGGTTTTACCTTTTATCTTTTGGGGCATCTATATTGAGGAAGCTTTTGCTGGGTTTTCTGAGGATAAATCTATGTTGTTCTTGTGATATATTTTCTTTTAGTGATCTTGTCTATATGATTTTGTTATGAAATTGAAATTAAATGCTGATAATATAGCTTAGGATATGGAATTTCAACATGGTATCATAGCTAACTTGAATAGGACAACTTTCACAAGAGAAAAATCCCTCTCTCTCCCCAACAAGAAATTAGGGTTTTGAGAAAATTTTGAATTTTGCAAAACTATTTGCATGGAAATTTGCGCCCTCCCAGAGCACATCTATTAAGCCTGGAATCAAGATTTTTGGGTGAGTGAGTCTCCGAGAAATTCAAACCCTAGTTTGACATCTGCACCAAAAAATTGTAGAACCAAAAAATTGTTGGAAGCTACAGTACTGAATATCATGAGGGAGATTTGGAAGGTGAAAACTTGAGATCTCCAGAAACCAAGCACACTAGTCAACTCACCTTATTCAAGCACATCTCCTAGTAATTTCAGTTTCTCATTCCACAGGAATTTCAATTTTTTGTGACTTTTTGACAAGATGGCCCGAGCACTAAGCTTGAGGACAAACTAGAAGGCACAGAGAATTTTTGAGCATGGAAATATAGGATTGGCCTCATTCTCCAAGATAATGATCTTGATAACTATATGAAAAATGAATTCACAGAACCTGAAGAAGTTGAAGCTAAGGAGAAGCACAATGAATATATGATTAGGGCGCAAAGGATTATTTCTAAATGTATCAAGGATCACTTGATCCCTCAAGTGTCATCCAAGAAGAATACAAAAGAAATGTATGATGCCCTATCAAGAATGTATGAAGGAAGAAACATCAACAGAAATATGAATCTCAGATCTCAACTAAAGAGCACCAAGATGAGTCATGGAGAATCCATCCAGGACTATTTTACAAGAGTCTCCTAGATCAAAGAATAGATAGAAGCCATTTCAGACAAACTTAATGAAGATGAGTTGGTTATGACTACTCTCAATGGTCTCACTAGACCCTGTGAGTCATTCATCCAAATGATGTGTGTCAGAAAGGGAATCATGAAGTTTTACATTGTTTTAGAAGATTGTATTCAAGCAGAGACTAGAGTGGTAAACAGAGAACCACTTCTAAAGGAATATGATCAAGCCCTAGCCACTCATACCAAAATAAAAAAAAATTCAACCCAACTTCAAGAATGGAAAACACAAGGAGTTTTAACCTCCCAGAAGGTTCCAAAGATCAAGAGAAAGTCTATCAAATAAGGACTACTCTGGCTTCCAATGTTTTCATTGTGATAAGATAGGACACATTGCCAGAAACTATCCTATGAAGAAAAAATAATATAATAAGAAGATAAACAACAACAAAATACATCATGCTCATCTAACTGAAGATGAGGATGAAGAATAAGAAGAGGAAGGATCTCCAAGAAATAAATCAAGAGAAGAATATGCAGAAGAGTATGTATTATTCTTTGCACTCTCTAGGTATGTAACACCTAGAGAAGACACTTGGCTTATTGATAGTGGTGCTTCAAAGCACATGATGGGACAAAATAAAACTCTATCAAAACTTGAAGAAAATAAATCTCCTCAGAAAGTATCTCTAGGAGATGACTATCAATATCCGATCAAAGGAATTGGGGAAGCAAGCTACAAGCTTGATCCAGGAAATCCCCTGAAGATGAAAGAAGTATTGTATGTACCTGGTCTAAAGAAGAATCTACTTTATATCTCAACTTTAGATAATAAAGGATTCATATTTGCATTCATATATGGCCAAGTACTCATGTGGCCCAAAGGAAAGAAAATTGAATATGCAGTTCTTCTCGGTGAAGAAGAAGGAGGCTTTTATAAACTCAAGGGATATTCGGAAACAACCCTTGTTCATGAGTCCATTGACCCTAGTGAAATATGGCATAGAAGGATTTCCCACTTCAATTACAAGGCACTACCTCATGTGAACAAAGTAGTGACAATACTATGAGACTTGAAGATTAAACATGAAGGAATTTGCAAGGGATGTGTGAAAGGGAAGAATATCAAGAATCCATTTCTGAAGAGTGAAAAAAAAACAAAAGGTACATTGGTATTAATTCATTCAGATGTGTGTGGTCCAATGTCCTCCACATATTTAAGTGGCTTCGAATATTATATTACATTTATTGATGACTATTCAAGAAAGGCTTGGATATACTTCTTGAAAGCAAAGAGTGAAGTGTTTGAAAAATTCAAGGAATTCAAAGCCTTGATAGAGAATCTTTCAGACAAGATAATAAAGACACTCCGATCAGACAATGGCAGAGAGTATACTTCAAAAGAGTTTGAATCATTTTGTAAAGATTCCAAAATCAAGAAGGAACTAACCACTCCCTACAATCCTCAACAGAATGGTGTTGCAGAAAGAAAGAACAAAAACATCATGGAGGTAGTGAAGAACATGATATATGATCAAAATCTTCCAATGCATCTATAGGCATAAGCGGCAAGGACTATTGTCTACATACATAATAGAGTATCTCACAGTGCTCTTGGATTCAAGACTATGGAAGAGATGTTCACATGAAAGAAGCTTGAGCTAAGTCACCTCAACATACTTGGTTGTCTAGCATATATTCATATATCGAAAGAGAAAAGAACCAAGTTGGACCCTTTTGGAAAGAAGGGGATATTTGTTGGATACTATGAAGTATCCAAGGCATTTTGAATTTACACCTGGATTCCATCACATTGAAATCAGTAGATATGTAACATTCGATGAAGAAGAATCTCTCAAGAGATGCATAAAATACCAACATGAGGAAGTGTATGAGGAAGAGGTACCTCCCAGAAATGAAGAGGCTACAGTCCTCCCAAACGATGAAGCACCTGAAGAACATGATATGACAGAACCATAAGAACCTCCCACAATGGAGATATCATGGAAGAGAAATCCTACTTGGGAAAAAGAAATTATACATGAAGCAGAAAGATATGGAGCTCCCGAAGGCTCCACGAGGATAAGCAAGAATCCCAAGCCATTTTCCAGCTATGTAGCTTTGATGTGTGATCTTGTGGATCAAGAACCTACAAACTACGAAGAAGTTGTATAGAAGAAATAATGGGTATAAGCAATGACTGAAGAATATCAATCAATAATGAAGAACGATGTGGGATATAGTTCCCAAACCAGAAGGCAAGAATGTAGTATCCTCCAAATGGATCTACAAAATAAAACATACAGCTGACAGAAGTATAGAGAAGTACAAGGCTAGATTTTTTGCTAGAGTTTTCTCTCAAAAAGAGGGAATTGATTACAAAGAAACATTTGCACCAGTATCAAGGTATACTTAGATTAGAGCCATCATGGCACTTCCATCCATGATGAAGTGGGACTTACACCAGATGGATGTGAAAACTGCCTTCCTGAATGGTGTGATTGAAGAAGAAGTATACATAGAAAAACCACAAGGATCTGAAGTTGAAGAGAGACTAACTCATGTATGCAAGTTGAAGAAGGCCCTGTATGGCCTGGAGCAAGCTCCCAAATATTGGTATGGAAGGATAGATAGTTTCCTGATGAGCATGGGCTTTGCCAAGAGTAAAGTCGGTCTTGACCTTTACTTCAAGGTTATAGAAAATGAACCTGTCATACTATTATTGTACCGATATGATATATTTCTAATAGGGAATGAGAAACAGATTGTAGAATGCAAGAAGAAGCTCCTTGAAGAATTTGAGATGAAATTTCCTTGGTCTAATGCATTATTTCCTAGGTATGGAAGTATGGAAGAACTAAAAAAGAATTTTCTCAATCAGGGAAAGTTTGCAATAGAAATTCTGCAAATATTTGATATGTTGGAATGTAAATCCATGGCTACACCCATGGAATCCAACATGAAGTTGCTAGTTGATGACTCGTCAGAGTTAGTGGATGTGACTCAATATAGACAGATTATTGGGTCATCAATGTATCTAACCAATACCAGACCAGAAATTTGTTTTTCTATGAACACCTTGAGTCAATATCTAGTTCAACCTAGATGGGTTCACCTGATAGCTCCAAAACATGCGATGAGATATATTAAAGGGACTATAGAATTCGGTCTATACTATGATGTAAACCAGAATTACAGATTGTATGGCTATACAGATGCAGATTGGACTGGAAGCATCTCAAACAGGAAAAGCACATCAGGTGGATGATTTTGTCTAGGGTCTACTATGATCTCATGGTTTAGAAAGAAACAGTCCAGTATTTCTCTTAGCACAGTGGAAGCATAATACATAGAAGCTTTCTCTGCTATTTGTGAATCCATATGGCTTTGGAAGATGATGTCAGGTCTATTTGACCTAGAGATGTATACTATTGATATTTTATGTGATAACCAAAGTTGTATAAAAATGTCAGAGAACCCAGTGTTCCATGATAGATCGAAGCACATAGAAATCCGGTATTTCTACATTCGAGATATGATATATAAAGGAGCCATAAAGCTCCATTATGTGAGTATCGATGAGCAAGTTGCTGATGTGTTGACGAAGCCTCAGTCTCGGGTAAAGTTTGAACACTTTTGAGACAAGCTTGGTGTTGTTCGAAAATACCTTTCTCGAAAGGGGGAGTAGTGATGTTGCAGTGGGATTGTCTCGTCCCTGGACATTTGTCCTAAAGTGATCCAATGACTTCAGTCCTCAAGAATGAAGTAGGATTGTATCATCCTGGGAAATTTATCTAGAATAGATCCAATGGCTTTAGTCCCCGTGAATGTGGTGGGATTCCATCATCCCTAAACTTTTGTTCAGAATGTATTTGGAGGCTTCAGTCTCCGTGAATGTGGTGGGATTTCATCATCCCTAGCCTTTTGTTCAAAATATATCTGGACGCTTTGGTCCCTATGAATGTGGTGGGATTGCATCATCCCTAAACTTTTGTTCAAAATATATCTGGAGGCTTCAGTCCCTATGAATGTGGTGCGATATCATCATACCTAAACTTTTGTTCAAAATGTATCTGGAGGCTTTGGTCCCCGTTAATGTGGTGGGATTGCATGATCCATGAACTTTTGTTCAAAATGTATCTGTAGTGATCCGAATACATTCATCTTCGTGCTGTGGATTGCAGGTTGCTGATGATGATGTTGTTGTTGATCGAAAGATCAGATTTCGATGATGATGTTACTGATCAAAAGATCAAAGTATGATGATGATGATGTTACCGATCGAAAGATTAGAGTATGATGATGGTGATGTTTCTGATTGAAAGATCAGAGTATGATGATGATGATGTTGCTCATCAAAATATCAGAGTATGATGATGATGATGGTGCTGATCAAAATTTCAGAGTATGATGATGATGATGATGATGCTGATCGAAAGTTCAGACTATGATGATGATGATGATGATGACCGAAAGTTCAGAGTATGTTGACGATGATTTTGCTGATCAAAAGTTCAAAGTACTGCTGATGATGATGATGATGTCAATCAAGCGTTCAAAGTGTTGCTGCTGCTGAATATTGAACATGAATACTATATGTTGACGATGATAAAAAGCTTCTGACGATCTATAGATGTATCACCCCGATGATGTTGATGATGCCCTCTCTCTCCTACTGTTGTCATTGTTGTTGTTGTTGTAGAATACCCTTCTCGTTAAGGGGGAGTGTTGAAGTATTATAACTTCGAAGAATATTCTAAATATATGTTATTGGTCCCCAATGCTTCTATTGGGAGAATCACTTGTATTTACTTGTACCCTGATGATTCCGATTGGGAGAATTACTAAGATTCATCAGGAATTCACCTCCATTGTAATTTGGGTCATCAATACCCTCTAGAATATATTATTATATTAAGTTAACCCAGTTATGGTTACTCGAGCCTACATGATAGGGTTAAATGTCAAGTGAATGAAAGAATATAAATAGAGGTGAGGTGCTTCTCATTTGGAGACACACACACTCACTTGTGTAGTGCATAAGAGAGATACAGAGAAAGAGATATAGCTGGATAAGGAGGAGGATCAGTCTTTTGGGTTTTACCTTTTATCTTTTGGGGCATCTATATTGAGGAAGCTTTTGTTGTGCTTTTCCCATTAGGGTTTTCCCAAGATAAATATGTGTTGTTCTTGTGATACTGTTTCTTTCAGTGATCCTATCTATTTGATTTTGTTATGAATCTAAATTAAATGATAACTATATAGATTAGCATATGGAATTTTAATAGAGTAAAGGCTTGAAGAGACAGGTCAGAAGATCATAGGAGGTCGAGTTAGTGGAAGACTAAAGCAGTCTTTTTGCAGCTAGTTATGGCATGTCATTAATGTAATGAAGGATGTTTATGTGACCAGTATGACCTATAATAAATATGAAAGATGTTTCTGAGCCTACTTATGACTGTAATAACTGATATGTACCCATTCAACCATGTGCAGTCTTGTAATTTCTATAAATAGGAAGAAATTGTTTTGTATAAGGGTTCGGTTAGGGTTTTTCCCAAGGATAGTAGAAGTGTTGTGACAACATGTTTTTCTTCCACTATTGCATCATTTTTTACGTCCACTTTTGCATCCACTCTTGGTGCACCCCATTATGCGCCCACTTTTTCACCTAATTTTGTTGCATCCATGATTTTATCCACTTTTGCATCATGTTTTGTACCGATATGTTGAAGATGACAATGAGGATAATGATTATGATATTGATGATGACTATGATGATATTGATAATGTTGTTGATAATAAGGAGAACAATAAAAATGATGATGATGATAACAATGACAATGATGATGAATACAATGAGAATGATGATGTTGATCATCTTAAAAAATAAAGTTGTTATTTATCATGCATAGATCGTATGTGTCCTCCATGAACCTTTTCCACTAATCACATCTTTTGGGTATATGCTATTTGTTATGCTAAAGGTAATGATGAATAACTGATGAAAATGTCAATAATCATGATGACGATGGTGAGGATGTCAAGGACAATAGAAAGGATGATGACATGAATGATGATTATGGTGACAATGATGACTATTGTGATAATCATGATGATAATTACAATGATGATGATGACGATCATCATCATCATCATCATCATTTCCATCATCTCCATCATAAAAAAAAACATCACTATAATTGTCATCTAGTTCATCATTGTCATCATCAAAAACATCATCATTGTCATTGTCATCTAGTTCATCATTGTCATCATTTAAAGCATATGGTATATGGTTACCATTAAAGCATGCATACCAAGTTGGATATGGTTACAATTTTAAGCATGCATAACTTATAACTATAATTGAGCACATTTTAATATTGGAGCTTGTCTTGAAACTAGGTTTATTTACCTCTACCAACACTTTCTTATAAGGATCATCATCATCATCATCATTCATGTCATTCTCATTTTCATCATCACTAGCATTGTCATCATTATTATTTCCATCATTACTGTCATTGTCATTGTTACTATTTCCATCATTACTATCATCATCGGCATTGTCATCGGCATTATCAACATCACTATCACATCATCACCATTTCCACTATCACATCATCACCATCATCACCTTCCATTATCACATCATCAATGTCATTATCACATCATCACCATTTCCATTTTCATCATCATCATCATCATCGTTATCACCATAATCATTCATCTCAACATTATCATCATCATTGTCACTGTCATTGTCAACGTCATAGTCGTTATTGTCGTCATTATCTTCAAATCACATCATTGTTAATGTCATCATTTTCATCATCATCATTATAGTTTTAGTTATTGTTGGGTGCGTGTTATACTCTTTGCATAAAGCCTGCACCAAATTGGCTATTTTTGGTCCAGTTTAGCCCATGGTTTTCAGCCCATGTAATCTAATTATGGAAAATGGATTAGGGTTTTAATCATCTTCACCATCATCATCATTTACATCCTCCTTGTCATCATAGTCATGATTCTCATTGTCATCATCATCATTATTGTAATCATCATTGTCATTCTTCGTGACATTACTAACATTTCCCCATATCCCTTATAATCCTAATAATGAAAACACTTCCAAGTAGGTTCCAAAGTAGGTGCACTTAGGAACTAGAGTAGCATCTCAAATCAGTTAAAATTAAATTCTCATTATGCTTGGTTGTTTATGTGCAAAATGCAGCATAGTTTATCGAGATTGTGATAAAATGGATGCAAATTGAGTTTGCTTTGGCATCCCAATCAATTACATTTATATTCTCCTTATGCTAGGTTGTCTAGGTGCAAAAGTAGGTGCATTTTATTAGGATAGAGTTAAATTAGATGCAAATTGCAGCCACTCTGCCATCTCGAATCAATTACACTTAAACTCTCATTGTGCTAGTTTGTCTAGGTGTAATGCTAGGAGAATTATGTTGGGATGATGCTAAAGTGGACACAAATTGAATCCACTTTATCATCCTAAATCAAATACATTTAAATTATCCTTGTGCTATTTTGTCTAGGTGCAAAACTAGATGCATCATGCATCCACTCTAGCACCAACTATTAGGTCAATTTGAAAATACTAACCCAAAAAAGCATTCTCAAACGATTGGGTTAAAAGTAACGATGGGATTTATAACTTCTTTTGATGAAAAAATAATGACAATGTCGATAATCATGATGATGATGATGATAAAGACTATGATAAGGATGACAATGGTGGCATGAATGATGAATATGATGATAATGAAAAAGATAAAATGAATGGTGAATATGATGAAAATGTCAAAACGCACATATTTACAATGTATTAGTCATCATGGAACATATGTTTTTAGCTTCTATCCTTTACATAAATATATACATGATTACATTACAGAGTAAAAAAAGGGATGCTACATTACCCTTGGGAAAACAATTTACTAAAATATGTCAGCATATATATACCTATTACTTTGCAAGTCAAGTTAGTTATCAAGGTTTAGATACCACACTAAATAAAGCAATAATAACATTTCCAAACATCTCTATACATGTGTGTAAAATTCATATATGGTTATTATGTGAACCCTTATAACACTACCATGCATCTCTATCCATGTAAACAAGCTTCAACTAGAAGTGGAGACTTTTCATGTAAATCCATCTTTGGGCTCCTTGCATCAAGTCAATTTTAGAATTAGTTAAAATGTTAGTGAAGATAATGTTGATATTGTTGTTTGAGAAAGACTATTGATTTCTATTCCATCTTGCAATGTCAACTAATCAATACTAGTGCAAATTAAGAACTTGATAAGCCATGTAAATGTCAACCTTTTTAGTGGTAAGTGCAAATTCCCAATAGTTTTCTTTCCTTGGAGAAAAAGAGATTTATGTTGATTGATAATATAGTTAAAGGAATCATGCATCAATATACTCCATCATGTACAACTTGGACTAATGAGGGCATCCTCCTATCTTGATAACTTTGATATGGAACAAATAGGGAAGGGTATTCTGCAAATGCATACTAGGAAAATAATTAGTTTGAAACTCTTGTTTTGTCTTACAAATGTATATCAATGTATTATGGTAGTTCCTTGTTGTATATTCTAAAATGCAAGAGATAATTAACTACAAGAAACCTTGTATAATATGATTCCTATTTGGGGTTGATTTAAATGGGAAGCATATAATTTCAAAATACATTGGTATCTTCAACAAAGGATAACAATTAGAGTATTAATAAGAGTCATATTCTAAATATTTGTATGATGATCAAATCACGTTCTCAATTCAATCTTGTGACCATATCAAAGTTCATAAGTCTGTAGTGGACATCTAAACTTTTACAACAACTAAGCTCTAGATTTGCACTAAACATGAAATTTCAATTCTGTGGTAGATCATTCATACTTATGATCTTTTCATATCCATGTATATGAATTTCACATATACAAAGAAATTGCATACATGATTACTAAGCAAATGTTTCCAAACAATCATTCAAAACAATTGAACAGTAGACGGGATAAGAAAAAAAATTAGTCGAGAAGAGCTTTCGTACCCCAGTTTATGAAATCATTTCAAGATTTGGATTTAAAAACTTGAATTTCAAAGTATAATATTTCATCAATATATAATCTTTCATCATTTCTTATATTCAAGTAATAATCTTCAAGTATACAATAGGGATTCAAAATAATATTACCTAGGGTAAACCTTGATTCTTCAAGGAAAAATGACAAATAAAACACAAGTCTCGTAGCCATTACAACAATATTCTCATTGTCAGTTTAGCTTTACATAATTAGTCATAAAGATGGATAGAAGTTTCATTCAAAATTGATTTATATTTTTATTTTTTAACAAGGTTGGTAGAATTTATATTATAAAAGGGTTGTGGAAAGCACACATAGCATAACGATACATAGAGTTCTTGAAAAAAATTGCTCTACTAAGTTGAAATAGCATATATGGTTCTTCGAAAGAGGAAAAATAAAAACATGGCCAAAAACATTTCTACAAAACCTAAATCTATGGTTTCATGCATATTGTCCAAGTAACCATAGGCAATTAAAAACCATAAGCATGCGATAATTTAACTAAATTTATGCTTTGAGTGGGATTCCTCCATGGAAAAACCATCTCAATCCATACCACGATCTCCTTGAAAATTGTGTAGCTTTGTAAATGTTACAATTGTCACTTGTATTGTTTCCTCCTCAATAGCCCTATCCTATCCTATCCTATCCTTTATTGAGTCAATAGAGACAATTTATAACTCACACTAGCAAAATATTAATAACCATAAGGAAATTCCAAGATAATATTATAATGAATTTATAATTCACTTATAATCTTGTCATATTTCAAATGTTGCTCTTTCAAACTTATTTTCCTACTCTCTTTCTTATTATCTTTTTTTTCTACATGGATGCCTAAATATTCTATGATTGATTCATCGCTTTCAACTCGCTAGTCATTCTTCTTATGATTTTTTTTACCTTTTTCATTTCACTCTCCTCCACTTAGGCGGGGAGAAGGGTAATCCAGGTGAAAAAAGGAAAATCCCTTTCATGCACCAAATACCAAATTTGAACTAAAAATAAACCAAATACTACCTAAACTTATTTGTTTTCATTCAATTCGCAACTCACATAAACACTTTCGATGGCCAAGGATTCGATCTCACTACCAAGTCCAGAGTTCAACGACGTTTTTCAGGTAATGTTCGCATCATTTTCTTATACATAGAAGCAGTCATTTTTCAATCAGTTGAACTAGAACAAATAGTTATTTGGTTATGGTCTATCAATATTTATTTGACATAGAAAAAATAGTTATTTAGTTATGGTCTGCCAATATTTATTTGACAAAGGTTTGCATCTATTATTGATATTGAATAATATTCCCAAGAGACTCATAAGGCATTCAATATAATGGCCAGACCAACAAAATTCTTGGCGGTTTCACAGTAGATGACATGAACCTACTAAGGATCCTTTATTTTGGATGCTAGAGGATTTATTTTGTTAAAAATGTTACCCTAAAATTGCTAGGTTTTGGGCGAGTTTGACCTCATGAACTGCCGCTGGTAAATAAAAGAAAAACCTATAGGATTGGACTTCAAATGGATTTGTGAAGTTATTTATGTCAAAGTTTACAGGGAGTAAGGAAATACATGGATTTAAAAATATTTGGAAGGTCTATTGACCATTGTAGGAAACTTTCCATCAGGGTTCAAATTGGGGACGACAGGGAGAGGAAAACGGAAATAGACCATTGGGGTTTCACCTTATTATGGAATGGGAAGTCTTTGGAGAGGAAAACATGATGGGGCAGCTTGTTGATGGAGTGTAATGTGGTGGATACCAATATATATAATGGGTTCATAATAAAGGAATAACTAAATATCGAAGCAAAAATCCAATCTGAATTTGGTGGTGGAACAACTTGAAATAAATATAGTTTAACCCTTTATTTATACAAATAAGGTGAATCTACAAATAAGTCACGGGATGAAACCCTAGCGAAATAGGAATTGCGGTAATATTTTAGATTTGGAACCGAGAAAAGGAAGAGGCAAAGCACATAGAAAAATAGGCATATCTTGTTTACCCATAACCCGTTTCAAATATAGTTTACCTCATAGTGAGGACACAATTGGGAGAAGGAAAGGAGAGGGTACTAGTTGTTGTTTCACCAATGGATACAGATTGAGTGGCTTACTGAGCATCAAGGAAAAAAACTTTTCCAGAACCACCACTTAGCTCAAATGAATTACAATTTATCTCCCCATGAGCAGAGTTGTTCGAGCGTACCTTATGGAAAAATGAAAGTTAAGCATTGTTCCTTCATTCCCCAAGTAAATGCTAATCAAAAATATTTTTCTTAGAATTCTAATGAGTGTCCTGATATCAACTCTTATACTATAAAAATATAGCATTCCATTGCATACTTGTAAGGAATTTGACTACTTAATAACAACTTGTCCAAAAGTGACCCATAAATAAGAAGAAGCAGCCAAAATACAATGCATTTCACTAAGGGTCTATTGTGTATTCTGTTGTAGTTGATAGTGATGACTTTTGAGTAGTCAAGAGAAGAAGCATAGAAAACCTCAATTTCTAAGTAAATCTATTTCCCTAAATTTCCTTCAAAACTTCTACAACTATCTAAAATCCCTTGATTTCCATATCAAAATTCTATTCAAATTTTGCTACAAAAATGTCAATTTCCATCTCGCAAATATTTTATGGGTCGTTAGTGCATTTTATTCAAAATATCTACTAAATCTAAATGAATCATTTCATTTTCCTAATGCTTAGTGACCAAATTTGTCCTTCTTTGTTTGCCCATTTTTCATACATGCAATTATCCTCTACATCCATTCACTAGTTTGTTTTGTGCTCTATCAATCCACTCACCAGTCTCTATTGTGTTCTAATTTCTTTTGTTCTTGCAAGCAATGGTTTGAAACTCAGTTTTCATGCCATGTTATTTTTGGTCGAGGAATCACTATATAACAGTTTGGTTGGCTGAATCGCCAGCATATTTTTGCACTTTGAAAACCTTAATTTTGTTTTAAATTCTATCTGAATCCTTTTTTGTTTGTCTCATATATATTGGTTCTTCTCCTTAGATGTGTATATTTAATAATCTAAAGGATATAACATGTAAAATAATTTTAAGCAGTGTATTTTAGAGGCAGGAAGTTTAGCTATTGCATTCCATTTTCCTTGGAGATGTGGGAATCCCTACACTTGATGATTGTGTTATGGATGAACAAGACAATCCCGAAGAACAATTGCGTTTCATGATTGCGATTATCTTAATGAAGGTGGATGGGTGTAATATCTTGAATTTTTGACCTAACACTTATAGGCATGTGCCTATTGATTATGATGATTATCTTGATGTTTTATTTTTATATTGGGTCAAAGACCCCATTGCATATGAAAATGATGATTTGTTTTATATATTGGGCGTAATCCAATTATTGATGATATATATATATATATGCTTATTTGTGTTGGGAGTGTACCCTCAAGCACATGATTGATGAGATGTTTTGTGTTGAGAAGGCAGGTCTGGAGCACATGAGTACTTACATTCTTGTTGAGAGGGAAGCTTTGGAACACATGAAAAGATAATTGGAAGTGTTGGGCGTAAGCCCTCGAGCCTTCCATGTTGATGTTGAGCATAAGCTCTGGAGCATCGGATCCTTGGCCATTGTATCCCTAGGTGTATCGTATAAGTACATCCTTGCATTAGTGTTGAGTGAAGAACTTTGGAATTGCACTAGGTTGCAACTTTCTGTTAAAGCATTGAGTATGGGATTTGGTAAGCACTAGGGGTTACTAAAAAGGAATTTAATAACTTTCAAGTGAAAATGACTCAGGAAAAATATTAATCTCATCATACTTATTTATAAGTGATTAAATGAAATTTTGAATTTATGTATTCTCATCAAGTACTGAAGAGCTACCACGTTATACGAGGGAAATACAAGATGCAAGGATGTTTAAATTTTCCTATCCTAGTAGACCTAAACCATCTACCTACTTGACCTTAATGAAGAAGTGTCATTAAGTCTAGGGATCATGGTATATGATTCCCAAAGACAAATGTTAACAAGTGTTATATTATTGTGTACTTTATACATGGTATGTATAAAGAGTTAAATATATTTATAATATTAAAGATGAAAAAAAGAAAGAAAAGCTCCATCCATTATTATTTATTATGTAAAGATAATAAATAGTCCAAAACCTAAAAAGGTCTAATTAGGAACTAGAATAAAGTTCTTAAGTTAAAATCTTAATAATTACCCAAAGTAATTGAAAAGGGTTAAATCAGGAAACCAAGGTTTCTTGATTTAACTATCCCTTTGATTGAAAAGTTTGTCTATAAAGACTCAGGCGAATGAAAGGCTTGGGGTTCTGGTCTATCATTAGAGGAGTCATTTTTCCGCCTGTTTTCTCCCATGTAATTATTGGAGAACATTTTCCTAGAAGGAAAAAGGAGAACTGATCCAGACCTGATATACGAGATAGGAAAC
Organism: Pseudotsuga menziesii; assembly: GCA_001517045.1. NCBI lineage: Eukaryota > Viridiplantae > Streptophyta > Pinopsida > Pinales > Pinaceae > Pseudotsuga > Pseudotsuga menziesii. The sequence goes on along the minus strand of LPNX011001039.1, from coordinate 400,149 downwards.
CCTACCTTAGGAGCTCTAAGCTACTTTCATCTTGGAGTCCATCTCGGGGGGATCCAGATTAAAACCAGGAACGGTTCTGGTTCATGGCTGGTTGGAACATGGTAGTTCCCAAGTGATTTGGTCATCAAAACAAAGGTCAGATATGCCTTTGAATTGTTAATACTGGTTATTTAAAGTGTGCAGGTTTAGCCATTAAAGGAGCTTCAGAAAATTACGGGTATGAAATCATAGTATGTCAAATTCATTTCTAGCATAGATGTTGGATGCTTTACGTAAAGGTTCATATTGTAGTTTCTAACCCTATAAATGGTTGTTCTATCTATATATTCTAGGGTTTACATTTCTTTAAGTATATCCCTAGGCTGCAAATTATATCTCACGTTGTATTCACCAGGGTTTGTTCAATTGAGTTTATTTCTGTATTTATCTTCATTAATTAAACAGTGTTTATTGTATATAGCTTTTCTTTTAGCCTTGCTTACTCTACTGGCATATTCCATTTGTCAGTGGAGGTATGTTTAGATTTAAATAGATTAATCTTAGAAGCAGGTTCTAAACACATATATGTATAAACTTACAAACTAGATAGACAAAGTTCTTATCTACAAACTGAACTATTATATTATATATAAATATATATAGTTATCAATAGTAAACAAATCAAATACCATCTATAAATGTACATTAACAATTATAGAATGTAAACTATGAATCTAACCAACTAATCATAGACCATAATCGTTCTACCTTAAATCAAAAAGAAATAAACCATTAAGGACCTTCCAAGGTATAGATAACTAAATAACTGCTAACTATTACAACATTCCATTAAATAAAATTTATCATAAATAAATGAACAAAGTAAGCATCATGACCATCCATTTAGTCCGAGATCAATCCTCATGTTCCATTTTAAATCCACAGTTCAAATAATTTAAAATAACATCATACTGATTAAGTGAACAGAGTAAGTATCATGACCCTACAATTGGTCTAATATCGAATCTATGTTCATTATATAAAACCCACAGCCCTAATTAAATAATATCATATTCACATTGCATAAAATCATTCAAGTTTCATCTAACTAATATCCACATCCATCTCTTAACAATAACCAGTTAATAAAACCCTTAATTTAAAATAGAGGTCACGAAATCAACCCCTGTGGGTATTCAAACCCTTGTCATAGGTTGTAATAAACAACGTTACATAAATTACATGCACAATGATCTTTTACAAACCCTTTCATCAATCTTTTAATAATCCATGGTCTTTGTTATAGCTGATTTTACCACACATGGTGAATCACATTTTTATGGCCTTCCCTGTCCCTCTGCAAACTCCTTAGACCCCATGGACCATTTTTATACTTTTAATGTTTCCAAGATCATCCCTAAAAACATGTAAAAATTTCCATACGTGACTTTTAAACACTTTCTCGCGTATATACTTGGGTTTGACCGCTAAAACTGCGTACATCAGGATGTGTACAAAAGGACAAATTCTTTTGGAGTTTTCCTTGATGTGGATCTAACTCACTTGTCTCCTGGCCTTCCATATGCCTTGGGATCGCTCAGATCCGACCTTTCAGTACTCCATTGAAGAGCTATATAAGGAATCCATTAGATACATTGAAAGCATGAGGAATTGATAGCAAGAAAACTATAGTCCATTGTTGCTGGAGCTTATACTTGAGTTTACATCCCTTTGTCGCTTGGAACACTTTTGTGTTCTTCCCAAGATTGCCTTTTGCTTCTGAGCTGGCTATCGAGAGATGGAGGATTGAAGTGGTGGAGTCCCAAGTGGGGGAATCAATTTCTCTGATTCGCAGACGTGCCGACAGCGGTTGTCTCTATTGTAATCTATGTTTTATATTAATAGAAATATATTTTCCTATCCAATAATGTGTATTTGAATGAATATTTGATCCATGGATGATTTCAAATGCTTATATGTTATTGAGTATATATGCTATATTAGGTCTAAAGTGATAATATATAGCATGCTTGTCTTGTTTATTGAATGTTGAGGAAGCAATTTATCAATTCAAGCTAGAGTTGGAAAGCTCAACGGGGATCTACATCAACCGTCCAGAATAAGGTATGAGTCGAGATCCTTTAGTGTTAGATATTTAGTTTCTCTTGCATATAGGAAAGGATTGATTTCTAGAGTTAAGATTCCTGTTGTGGTATCCCAATCCATAGGAATTTCTATTCGTAACAGAATTGGTGACTCCACTGGGGAGTTCCTAGTAATTATACTTTGGGGGTTTTTATCGGCATTCAATGTTCTTGAATTGCTCTGATTTCTCTGTTTCTGAGTCAGGTTTGGGGGCATGTTTCCCTGGTAGTGTCTGATTGGTGTGAATTTTGTCTCGGCTTATCTAATTGACTTCATTTTTACACATTTTTCTTCCTGTATGCGAGTTTTTAACTCACAGTCACGTATACACGCGGTTTTGACTGCTATATCTGCATACATACTTGGGTTTTCTGCATACAGTCATGTATGCCTTGAGTTATTCCTTTTAGAGGAAGATTGATTGTTGCTGGAGGAATTTTGATGATTGCTGAGTCTCCTTTGATACTGCTAGAGTCTGTATACACCTCTGTTTCTCACGAGAGACACCTTTTTAGGGTAATTTTTTTTTTTAAATATTCTTGTCATTGCATTTTCGATTTTTTGTTTTGGGATTAGTGCATTAGATTTATTTTACCTTACTACTTTGCATGAGTTATGTTTGATTGTGCTTGCAAAGTCTGGGGGTGGTAGAATCATTCTTTTACTTTACTATCTTATGGTACTTGGACTAGGTTTTCTTAGAGAAGTATTAGTCAGGTTTTCATATAGGAATGATTGCATTTGTCATTTGAAGAAAATTTTGCATTTCACGTAGTAGCATGCCTCATTTTTCATTTGACACAATTCATTTGCATTGATTGTTAGGTGTGCACTTTACTTCATGGTGCGTCATAACACCATTGGTTTCATGGTCATCTACCTTTTTTGACTAATAAATCCAAATAAAATCAACGCTTAATTAAAATGGATTACACTATTTTCTTTGATAGGGTACACCAACAAGATTAGGTTTTAGGGTCTTGGAATAGTACATTGTGAGTAAATCCTTCAATACCACTAAACAATAACATGTATGTGTCTGTCTAGGTGAGAGTGTGAAATTCCATGGTATAATTAGTGTTTCTCAGGATCCTCCTCTTACAAGGGAGTAAACCACAAGGCAATGTGAGCGGTTATTGATTGGGATGACCCCTAGTCATAACTAAGTAGCACCGGAGATATTTCCAGGATTGTATTCGTATCTAGGGGCTCTTTCGATAGTTTCAGGCTTTGCTACCCTGCCCATACGGTCAATCCCCCCTGCGACTGTCCACTTGAGCATTGATTATATTGAGGTGACCTTACTTGCCATACCTAGGTCATCAAGGGGGTACTTTACAGGGGTTATTCCATAGGTGTCCTGGCCTGGTTGGGGTTGGACAGCACAGTCTCTATATGCATTGAAGCTGATGGCCACAATAATTGGTTATGAACCTATGCTTGTTGTGTATGGGAGTCTCAAGCCTCTCCTAGGTGATACATACCTGTTTCATTCGGGATCTCGCGTATCCTATCCTTGTTTGCTTGTGATTAGCTTTATATTATATTGGTGTATGCTCTGTGCACGTTATCTTGCTTAGGGTTTGCATAATTAGAGTCTTTTTCATTTTTTGAGTCATTGTGGATTCGGGTGTGGCACCCTGCTACTCATCGTTTAGCAGGAATTCCTCCTTCTACATCTCCTCTTCCTTTGGGAGAGAGAAATAGACAGTCCATGCGGACTACTTCTCACATTGATTCACACATGATGGGAGATCATGACGATGAAATTCTTGAGTTCTCTTCTCCACCTCAAGATGTTGGGGAAGAGGACCCTACGCCTGTAGATGACCCTTCACCTGATATACCTACACATTATGGGTTTGATCCTTCACATGATATACCTACTCACTCTAGGTATGATCCCTCATACACAGGTCATCGATATTGGACGTCGGGCGATGAGACTCATCATGAACCTGTAAGCACTAGTTATGTTAATTATGGCATGTCTAGCATCCCTGCACATGATCCGACATTCCATGCAGAGTCAGAATTTGATCCTAGCACTATGCCTGGGGTCATTCCCATTCCTTTCCACGTAGAGATATTTGGGAGCATGAGTAATATTGCACCCTCCATCTTAGCGGTGGAGGCTACATCTCAGATTCATCCTAGATCTAGTGTTAGTAGTCCTATTCGGATACCAGAACCAAGACAAGTGACGGTAGGGAATACCACTTACATAGTTTCTCGTTTCCCTTTTTCCTCTATTCCTAGTTCTTCAAATGCTATTCCTCCCCATCATTCACGTGGTCCTTCAAGCCGGAACGTTGCTACGAGTCATGTGTGTATTGTCGCTACTCATGTAGTTGTGTCTCAGATTCCAGTACCTCCTGTTGGCTCGGGAGGTCGTATTCCTACTTCTGGAGGTCATGTTCCTACTTCCGAAACGTCTATTCCTGCTTATGGAGTTTTTCATCATGGAGCTTTGTATGGACCATATTATGGACTGTGGTATGCATAGAGTCAGTCACCTTACAGGTATGGGTATCAACAACCCGCTTAATCCCCAAATTATGGCTTTGTAGCCCCAAATACTCAAGGTACACCACATTATGGTGCTTCCATGTCACCCTACACAGGTCAAACGGGAGGAGGATACTATGGCCATGGCCATGGTGGTTATGGTAATTAGTCCTATGTAAACCAAAATTATCAAGGAGCGTCTCATAGACCTGTTCAACCTAGGCTCCCTTTCCTCGCAACGTTACATTTTCCTGATTTGTCGAGGCTAATGAACAATCCGGTATATTATGACCCGGCTTGGCCAGCTGTCCCTAGGAATCTTCCCTTAGACATTCCCAAATTCGAGGGAAAATGAGGAGAATATCCTAATGAACATGTTACTACATTTCACCTTCGGTGCTCTTCTAATTCCTTACATGAAGATTCGATCCGTTTAAGGTTATTTCAATGCACCGTTATAGGGCCTGCAGCAAAATGGTACATAGAGTTACCTAGGGGGGCATTCACTTTGTTCGATGACCTAGCTATGACTTTTCTCAACCACTTCCAGCTATCATTGTGTTACGACGTTAGTACGAAAATCTTGTTGACATTTCGACAAGACAAATCCATGCATATCTTGGACCATATCCAAGAGTGGCATAGATGGAAGAGATTAATTAAATCCTTCATACCACCGGAGTTTCTCCTTGAATGGTTCCTTAAGTCGTTACTACCTTATATAGCAAATGATGTTTCTACATGCGGAGTTCAAAGTGAAGAACAAGACATTTTTAGGGTGCAAAAATTGGATTTGATTTATGCTCAATCCGGTTTGTTATATGATATCATTCCTAACGCTCCTCTTTCTAGTTTCGACCCTAAGATCAAACCTGGACCACATGCCGATGGAATTGTTGGGTGTACGAGTACCAAACCTACGGATTCAGTTATGAAACAGGTTAGTCAATTATCTATCAACCAATCTGCCTCGGGACAAGCCACATCTTCATCTCAATCCACCCAAACGGTGAGTGTGCTTTTGGTGCAATCGTCAGACCAGAAGGGTAACCAGCAACCCGGAAGGAACAATAAGCCTGGGTAAAAACAATCATAAGGGTGGGAATAGGAATGAAAATTCCAATTCTAATGACAAGAATGCCTGAAATGTTGGGGGGAACAAGCATCCTAAACATAAGGTTAATTTTCCTTGAAAGTTGTGTAAGGATGACCACCTCACTCACTTGTGCCCTCGGATAGATGAAGCCTCGAGGTTCATAGTGCAGGGCCCAGCAGTGCTGACTAACCCTTTACCTCATAATCAAATATGAACTTTAGGACCCATGCTCACTCTGGTGGTGATCAAGATCCACCGGAAGCTAGTAATGGTCATGGTTGCATCAATATGGTGCGTGCTACTAAGGTTGTGACTCGTGCGAAGGACTATGGTTCCTCACAACCGGACCTTGGAAAGGAACCTACTCCACCTGGGAGTCCTTTGAGTATTGAAAACCCTGTGGATAAACCTGAGGTTGCACCTCGCATTTCTAAGGGAGTCCTTAAGCATTCGGGGCACAATCCTAATGTGCAAGCTGCCCAGAACTATTCTGTTGTCGAGGATTTGGGCCACACTCCTTGTGTAATGTCTGCACTCGAAGTACTTCAGAGTTGTCCTTCTCAAAGGAAGGCTTTTCTTTTTGCTCTTGGTGTTAATGATGATAATTCTTTCTCTATCATCAAATTTGAAACCACGAGACTATAGACTTGCTTGCCTTACTATGTATCTCTCTTGCTTCATGTAGAATTCCTTAACAAGGCCGTCAAACGCACTATGATTGACGAAGGCGCTACTGCTTCCGTGATGTCTTTGGCATGTTGGAAGGGTTTGGGTTCCCCTGAGTTGTCTAAATCCGCTACAATGTTGACTGCTTTTGATGTTATATCATTTCAGCTGCATGGCATTCTTCCTTCTCTGAAGGTCCGTTTGGGAGGGAAGACTGTCACAATCGAGGTCGAGGTGGTTGATGCGCCCCTTGACTACAATCTGTTACTGTCTAGGAATTCGATGTACAGATGCAAGTCATAGATTCTTATCTATTTTGAGTTGTATGCTTTCCATTTAATGGGAATATAGTTACGATTAATCAAATGTCATTCAAGAATCTGTGTGTTACCGCATCTTCGGGAGCTTCTATCCCGATTGTCACGCACTCTCAGCCAAAAACTGGGAGTGTGGGTGCTGGCATGTACCCATCCCTTATGGAATCATTTAGTTTTCCTACACCGGTTCTTATGATCGGGTCTAATTCCGGTGAGGCTTCATCGTCATTACGTTGAGTGTCTTTTCGCACCACTCATATGGAAGATTCTCGGATTCTTCCTACACCGATTCCTTTGAGTGAACCCATCGGAACGGATGTGCCATTTCCCGCAACTATGGTAGAATATCAAGCTAATATTGAATGTGTTGCAGATCCTAGTCCTTCATCTTCACGAATGGAGGAGGAGGACCCATATGTGCTGCCTGCATGGGCAATTGAGTCTTCTCACACACATGACTGCCTTGGTGGTGTTTTCCCATCAGATGAAGCTATTATTTAATCTATGTCTGTAGTTGAGCCACCTTGGGAAGAGTTGCACAATAGATCTTACTTCCTTCCTGATCTTGACCGTTTGGAGTGTGAATACTTTAGGGAGATTCTTAATGAAAGAATTGGTAGTCCCGTGGTTCCATTAAGCTCTCCTGGTCTGATGTCTAATGGAAACATGGCGAATATATCTCCTACCATTCCTATCAATATCTCTCATGATCCTGGCAAGATTGAGAATTTCTATATTGGGGTAGAATGTTCCCATGCTGAGATTCAAGAGTATACCGAGCTGTTCAAATAATTTCATGATGTATTTGCTTGGTCATACGAGGAAATTCCAGGTATCGACCCTCACATTGTTGAGCATGAAATTAAAACTTATCCCAATGCTAAACCTGTTCGACAATGATTACATGCGGTGAATCCTAGGAAATCACCCATGATTAAGGCTGAGATAGAAAACTTATTGAATGCCAGTTTTATCTATCCCATTCCCTTGACAGAGTGGGTTTCAAACCTCATTCCAGTTGATAAGAAGAAGGGAATGATCCGTATATGCACTGATTTCCATGACTTGAATCATGCATGTCCTAAGGATAATTTTTCCACACCATTTATTGATCAAATTTTGGATGAGTATGTGGGAAGCAAGGTATTTTCCTTTTTGGACGGATTTTTCGGATAAAATCAGATATAGATCAAACCTAAGGACCAACATAAGACTTCCTTTATTTGTCCATGGGGTACCTTTGCATATCAGAAGATGCCTTTCTGCCTTAAAAATGCCAGAGCAACTTTTCAGTGGGATATGACCATGATATTCCATGATCTCAAATTGATTATTGAAGTCTTTTTGGTTGACCTTGCTGCTCATTCTCATATGAGAATGCGTCATTCCTACCATTTGAGATTAGCGTTTGAAAGGTGCCACCATTACTTGGTCAGTTTAAATCTTCACAAGTGCATCTTTTGCATGAATTCTGGTTGCTTATTAGGGTTCATTGTCTCCAAGGAGGGTATAAGAGTCGACCCTTTGAAGGTTGAGGCAATACTTCAATTGTCTCCCCTAAGAAACATTAGACATCTTCAATGTTTGCAAGGCATGGAAAACTTCTTACAGAGATTCATCATGAACTTTGCCAATTTGACTAGAGGATTTATGCGTATTTTGAAGAAGGACACTACCTTTTGCTGGGATGAGCGAGCCCAGGAGTCCTTTGATGCGCTTAAGTGAGCCTTAGCATTAGCCTCGATGATTAGTCCACCTGACTATAGCCGTGAATTTCTTCTTTATGTGGCCGCGTCTATGGAGACGATTGGTATGGTTTTGGTTCAAGAGGATGAGGAGCTCCAAGAGCATGTCATATATTATCTAAGATGGAACCTTATAGATGTGGAGATTCATTATTCCCATGTGGAGAAGCTTTCCTTAGCTATCGTTCATGCGGTTCAAAGATTGACACACTATATTCTCCTTCGCCAGACCTTGGTGGTAGCCCATGTCAATCCATTTCAGTTCGTCCTCACTAGAATGATGAATGGGAGAAAGTATAATAAGTGGATTGTCATCTTGCAAGAATTCGATCTCGAGTTTGTTTTGGCAAAATCGAAGCAATCGTTGTTTTTTGTGGAGCTTATATCTTATTTTCCAAGCGAAGAGAAGGATGAAGTTTGTGAAGATACGTTTGTCGATGAGCACATTTTCTTGATCTCAACTTTGGATCCATGGTATGGGGATATTATCATATATTTACAAACATTGAAGGTCCCTACTCACCTTTTACGGGATGAATGACGACGGTTACATCATGTGTCCAAGAATTACCTCATTGTAGATAACAATATTGTATCGCCATGGGGTACCTTCCATTTTATGTCATTGTTTAACTCATGAGGAGGCTGAGCTTGTGCTGAATGATTGCGATGGAGGGGCATGTGGTGGTTATTTATCTAGGCTCTCTATAGCCCCAAAAATATTAAGACCGATTTATTTTTGGCCATCGATCTTTAAATATTGCGTTAATGCGGTCAACAAGTGCCACACTTTCCAGGTGTTTGCATGCAATATGTGCTCGCATCCTTCCCAATTACATCCTATTATCACCATCAGTCACTTCACTAAGTGGGGGCTTGATTTCATGGATTGCAACCTAGCTTCAGCTAGGGGGAATCATCATATTATCGTGGCTGTTGACTATTTCACGAAATGGGTTGAGGCTATGCCCATGATTAAATCCGACGGTGAGACAACTGCACATTTCATTTTCAACCAGATCATTACTCGATTCGGTATTCTGAAAGAGCTTGTCACTGACCATGGTAGGCACTTTCAGAATCGAATGATGGAAGAGTTGGCCTCAAAGTTAGGGTATAAGCAGGAGCATTCTTCTTCATATTACCCTCAACCGAATAGATATGTTGAAGAAGTGAACAAATCACTCAAGTCCATTCTCCAACGAACCATCGCACAAAGCAATACCAATTGGAATATCATGTTATATCCTACTTTGTGGGCTTATAGGACCGCGGTTAAGACTGCCACCGATTTTTCTCCATATCATCTTATACATGGAGTGGAGTCGATATTGTCGGTTGAGTGTGAAATCCATTCTTTGAAGCTAGCCATAGAGCTATTACCAGACACTTCCCCATTGGAGGAACATTTGGTCCATTTAGAGCAGCACCGAGATGCTTTAGTGGCTATAGAAGTGAATAAGCATCGTGTTAAGGTCCAATATGATAAATCTATCCACCCAAGGAAGTTTAGTGAAGGATATTTGGTCCTTTTGTGGGATTAAGCTAAAGAACCCTTGGGGGAAGGAAAATTTAACCCCATGTGGCATGGTCCTTACATTGTTAAATGTGTGTTAGAGAAGGGTGCATATGAGTTAGTATATTATGAAGGGATAGCCTTGGTGGAGCCTAGAAATGGGCTCTATCTTAAAAAGTACTATGCATGATTCTCAGCCAAGGCTGACTATTGTATATTATTGTACAGTATTTTGCATAGTTAGGCTTTTCTTATGGTGATCGGGTTTGTTGATTAGCTTTCGTTTCTTATGGAAGATGTCAATGGATTCTTCCATCTATATAGGATTTGTAGATGGTTATAGCTACCACACTCAACACTCAGCCTCTGCTGCTTGGGTGATTTATACTCCTACGGGTCAGGTAATGTCTTCAGGAGGCGTATGTTTATGACCCTCTTCAAACAATGTTGCTGAATATACTGTCGTTATCGAGCTTCTATGGGATGTCATTTTACATGGTGTTCTATCTCTTGAGGTATGTCTTGATTTGAAGTTAGTAGTGTCACAGCTTAATGGCTTGTACGATGCTATGGATCCAACATTATTATGAGGATTCTTATGTGTGAGATTGTTAGAATGACAATTTGACAACATAACATACATACATGTTCAAAGAATTTATAATCAAGTTGCTAACTCATATGCTAACTATGTGTTAGATTAGCATTTGTTTCATAGACAATAAGCTCATCACAAACATACATTTTTACACATGTAAATAAATAAACCGATCATCATAAAAAAGTTTCATTAAACATCCAAAATGTGATAATACATAGTATCATAATACAAAAATGGGGCTTCCGAGCCACCAAAATATAAATACACGGTAGTACAAAATGTATCACTCCTAGGTATCTAATCCTGGGGAGGAGGAGGGGGGTTTGATCATGGAATGTCACCACAGCTCTAGATAGCCATCGAAACAAATACACCCTTGCTCGTGGCACACCCACCAACTGATGCTACATGGCCTCAGGAAGGTCCTTGACCTGCGCCATGGGTACCCTGTGTGTCAGCCGCACGAAGTTGGTATGAATGCTTTGGAGTGTCCGCTCCGTATTCACACCCGTAATGTCGTCTCCTCTTCCCCTCCATCTATGACGAGGGAAGCCTTCAAGCCGCCATGGTCCTACATCTACATGCATATGACAGGATGTCACTATGTGTTGTCACACAAAAACATGTCTTTTGATTCGATATATCAAAAAAAAACAAAAAAACTAAATAATTCACAAAACATAAAAAGTGGGTTGGGATTCGTTACCAATGTCACCGTATGCCGATCCTGGTGGTAGTGGCATGTCGAGATATCCCCAAAAATATATCCCCACATAAGGGTAGTCATCGATGGCAACTATTTGCCGCTGCCACCATGGAAAGAAATCAGCTGGATAGGGGTTGGACACCCTACCTCACCCAGTCTGCACATCGCATCTGCCCAATGTCGTTGGGCCGAATCTCGAACCCCGTGAAGAGGAACGTCAACTCTAGGGCTCAACCCCAGAATACGCTCAAAGAAAAACGTGCTCAGTATGCTGCTAAAACCGAAGTTTTGTACCCTTTCCATCTTCCACTAACTGAGCTGGTGCTTCATGTTGCCCAATAGTGCAGTGCTCCAATCATAAATCGTGGGTCTCATGCACTCCACTACATAGAACATCAGGGGACGCAAGGCGTGGTAGAGTGACAATAGCCCTCCTATCCTACCAAGTGTCAATAGTATGGCCTTTAGGTCTAGCACCTATATGGAGTTAGTTGGGATCTAACTCCTGTCATTCTCTTTTTCTGGATAACAATACACTACTATGTACTCCTCTATGGTGAGGCCACCTCTGGGCCCGTGAGAATGTAGGTTCACCACTTCCCCCCGTCAGGAAAATCCAGTAATAAAGTATATGTCCTCCACTTCTATGGTTAGAAACATCCCATCGATTTGGAATGACTCTGAGTCAGGATCTTAGTAGTCTACTAGCATCTGCAGCAGTCTTGGTTTTTCCCTTAGGCCACCAAGACACCAAAACTTGTATAGCCCGCATGCACGAAGAGCCTGTTGTGCCATTAGATCACCCTGTGCTACTTTTTCTACATCCTCGTGCTCGCGTTCTCTCCATTCTATAACCATCCTACACATTTAATTCAAGTTTGGGTCATTAGATGTCTTAGAAAAACTTGAAGATGGCTACATACGAGACTGTCTTAGAAAAACTTTAGGGCATTTTTCCGCCTATATCCATCCTTATACACAGAAAAATCCTCGATTTTCACGTGGTCCGAGGTGCATAATTTAGGATGGCCTAGAAATCAAATTAGACAATGGAAAATTGAAAAATTTACATGTAAATGAAAGAGCAGGGCATGGGAAATTACCTGGAAAAAATGGTGTCGGATTCCGCCTGCTGGATCTCCCGAAATTCGCGTTAGAAGTTCTGAGCTCAATTGGGTTAAAATTTCAAATGTTATATAATGTTTTGAATTTTTTACTATTTATAGAAATTTTGAAAAGTTTTGAAAATTTTTACCTCCTTTTCTATTGTTTTGGACCGTTTCTGACCCTTTTGAACCGTTTTTTACTAATATATGATGTAGGAGACTGTTTTGAGCGTCGTTTCGATCGTTGTTTTACAAGTTTGTGCCGATTTTAGGTATGATGTTTAAACTGGCATATAGGTTAGGATTCACCTCCATTTGCATTTTGCATGACCTTATGACCGTTTCATTATAACCTTAGGTACGAACCCATTCTATCTTGTCACGAAACCTTCTTTTTTTTTTAGAAGTGGCATGATTAGAATGGTAGAGCTTGACCTTACATGGGTATCCTATTTAGCTCCTTATTTGCATTTGGTTCCCATGCTGACAGTTTGTATTTAGGGTGTGGGAGTCCGTTGTATAGTATCACCATGACATTTCGCAAGAGCCTCATACTCCTCTTGATCTTTTGATGGCCTGTTTCCTCAGGACTCACTTATGTCAAGTTATAATTGCATTATCATAATATTTTCCTACCTCATTGAGCCTTATGCCGGACTCCCTGAATTTGAGTATCAGCCATATAGCCCGAGCTTGTCTCATGACTAGCCACACAGAGCCATTTTATATATCCTTTGTAACTCGATTCCCTATTTTTACCGGGAGGGGACTTTCCCTCAAGTGTCACTATCCTACACATGTGTCCTTGCATTGAGCATAGGTATGTTCCACTGTGTGGAACTAGTTTGTTTTCCCATTTGACACTCGTCTCCTCCTAGTCTTTAACTTTAAAGCGATTTTATTCTTTTTCAAGCTTTTCAAATATTTGAAAAATTCCAAAAAAATTTAAAAAACTAAAAATCTAGACAAGAAAAGATGTTATCTTTGGTAGCAGTCGAGTTGTGTCACCTTCGAACAGAGCACTCTATATCACATCCATTGGTTGGGTTAATAGCTTGACTTTAGGAGTTATACTCATTTATCTGAGTTTATCTCCACCGACGGGTTAAGCTTCCAATCCCTATGGAGCCTCTTTAGATGCCTCCTGTGTCGCAGAGATGCCCTAGTTTTGTATACCAGGTCTATGCTCCCTACATTCAATCACCATCCACCTTTATACTTTTGTTCGAAGGAAGTTGAAACTTGAGTCGGTCATTCCTCAGTTATCTTGACTTTGCATGTCGGCCATTCCTGGTACAGTTACTAGTTTGCGCACCTTATGATCGTGTCCTTCCACATTATACAGCTTTGCTGAGTACCTTGTGTTGGATGATGGGAGATGCCTTAATGCATTCCTTCTAGCGGATTTCATCCCATTGACTTCAGATCATTTATTTTGGGATAGGAATCTAGAGTCATGTTTGAGTTCCTTAAGACTTGTAGTCATCAGTGGCAGGTTCTCTCGCCATCAAAAGTTTTTGGGAATACATCAATGTCCCCTAATCAATGGATTCTCTCAAGTGTTCGACCTCAACACATTTATTCACACTTGTTAGTCTGCACTCTAGTACCTTGATTCCCATTTTTATTATTGGTGGGTGATCTTGCATCTATTAACGGTATACATCAATGACCAAGAATCAGACGATGGACTACTGTGTTCGACCTCGACACCTCTATTCACATAGTAGGACATGTACTCAATTTGGTTTGTGTAGAATACCTTCCCGATTAATGGCATATCTTATATGCTACCTCCTTGATCATGCCAGTGTTCATGAGATTTCAGCTCTCTTGACTTGATTCCAGTATATGTCAGACATTTCCAACCATTATGGAGATCTTGATCCATTATATATCTTCAGTCTTCATGGAGATAATGATCCTTTGTATATCTTCACCATGGATATTCTGTTCTATTTATATTTTAAGTGGCGATGCCCACATATGTTATATTGTATCATTCCTATTTATGGCCATTGTACTCTTGTGTATCTGGGACCGCTATATCTATTTGTAGTTATGTGCAGAGTTGTATCATTGTATAGTGCTTATTGGATGGTTGGTTCTTCCACTGGTTTCTTCATCACTTCACTTTTAGGATTGACTTATAATGTATTTCGGCCATCGTATGACCCCTCTGACCTCACACATTAGGGGGCATCTATTATAGCTGATTTTACTACACATGGTGAATCACACTTTTATGGCCTTCCCTGTCCCTCTGCAAACTCCTTAGACCCCATGGACCATTTTTGTACTTTTAATGTTTCCAAGATCATCCCTAAAACATGTAAAAATTGCCATATGCAACTTTTAAGCCCTTTGTCGCATATATACGCAGGTTTGACCCCTAAAACCGCATACATTGGGATGTGCACAAAAGGGAAAATTCTTTTGGAGTTTTCCTTGATGTGGATCCGACTCACTTGTCTCCTGGCATTCCATATGCCTTGGGATCGCTCGGATTCGACCTTTCATTACCGCATTGAATAGCTATATAAGGAACCCTTTGGATACATTGAAGGCATGAGGAATTGAGAGAAAGAAAACTATAGTCCATTGTTACTGGAGCTTATACTTGAGTCTGCATCCCTTTGTCCCTTGGAGCACTTTTGTGTTCTTCCCAAGCTTTCCTTTTTCTTGTGAGATTGCTATCGAGAGATGGAGGATTGAAGTGGTGGAGGCCCAAGTGGGGGACTCAGTTTCTCCGATTTGCAGACGTGCCGACAGAGGTTGTCTCTATTGTAATATCTATTTTATATTGATAGAAATATCTTTTCCTTTCTAATAATGTGTTTTTGAATGAATATTTGATCCATGGATGATTTCAAATGCTTATATGTTATTGAGTATATATGCTAGAGTAGGTCTAACACGATTATATATAGCATGCTTGTCTTCTTTATTGAATGTTGAGGAAGCAATTTATCAATTCAAGCTGGATTTGGAATGCTCAACAGGGATCTACATCAATTTAAGGTACAAATCGAGATCCTTTAGTGTTAGATATTTGGTTTCTCTTGCATTTAGGAAAATATTGATTTCTGGAGTTAAGCTTCCTGTTGTGGTACCCCAAGCCATAGGAATTTCTCTCTGTAACCGCCTTTACAAAGTAAACGCCCAGGATTTAAACCCTGTAGGATCGTTTATATTTTTACATGAGCCACACTATACTAACGTATGTGGGCTTATTTATAATAACCAGAATACTATTAATAAACAAAAAAATATGCTACAGTTAAGTCATGAGGCTTATGCTTCTGTCCTTATGCTTTAAGCACGACCTCAACCAAATTAAATAAGCACATGGGCTAATAAGTAAAAACAATGAATCATTACATAAGAGGTCGTAAGACCCTCATTAAGCCATGCACAACATTGGCCTAAGCCATGGTTTGTAAAATAAAATACACAGTTTATATAAACAACAAACAAGCACTGTCAACATTTTCCCCTACAACGATGAAGGCCATCGTGGGTTATACGCCTCGCTCCTTCACAACCCATATTATTTTCTAATCAACGAAGTAATGACAGTAATGCAAACCATTTGGAGATGTCACAACCACTTTGGTAAAGGCTCATCCCACTCATGGAAATTCCTTAACGCAAATGCTTTCAACGATTATAGCTAAATATAAACACTTAAGACACTGTCCATAAATGAAGGCGTATGCCTTTTTATAACCCACCATAATAAACCAATAGTGCAGCATAAATTCAACACATACACACTAAGCATAATAACCATTTTCATTTCATAAACACGGTATATATTATGCATAGGAATGCCAATATCGTAACTCAAGTATTACACGGTCGTGACATGGGCTTTGGCATCATTGCAAGCAATGGTGCTTCCCAGGCATAAAAGCCCCAATCCAAAATACAAGTTACATTAACATAATTTATACATAGAGCCTGAAGGGGAACCATGATTCACATCCATGGCCAAAAAATCCTCACACCATATAAAATCCCAGTCTATCTATACAGGCCTGAAGGCTCACCAAAACCCCACAGAGAATCCCCAAACCAAACGATGAAAAGAAAACACAAACAGGACAAGAGACAACAAGCGTAGGATTGTTTGGCAGGCTTACCTTACACCTTGGCACCACCTTAAAAACAAATGACAGAGTTTGATCCATGCCGCTCTTCACCAACCCTTGGCACTTGCAAAATAACCAAGAGAAAATGACAAGTCCATTGTGAGCCAAGCCCTAAGCTTGGGCTGCCACAAAAACCAAGGTGCGTTAAAAGCACCAGCCGGTATCCATTATCAATGCCAAAACCCACTTTGCCATATTTTGGTATTTCTGCAATAATGATAGTCTCTAACCCCATGCCAGTGTTAAAACCCCAATGCATATGGTTCAACCATATGTTAACACGCCACCCCAAATCCTATTTACAAGGTATAACACATAGTAAGGTTTTAAGTAATGTATAGTTTATACAATATGCATGCCAACCCAAATTTAAATAGCAGGTGTTTTTATGTAGTGGGTATTGCATAACCATAGGCTCAATGCCTTGAACCTTGATTTACCTTATTCCCTAAGCATCAAGATTAAGAACAATGGCATATGAAATATGCCATGGAACCAATGGTAAACATAAAATCCAAGTCTGATCTCGAGCCAAGTTATAACCTGCAAATAGAAATAGTAGGTTATGTTAATGTTTTTAATAAAGTAAATATGAACTACAAATATATTGATTAGTAAAGATAACATAGATAAATCATCTAGGTTAAATAATTAAATGGAAATAGAGTTTACCTTGCTAACAAGTTGTGCCGGTGAAGGAATAGATTAACAAAAAATGGGTATGCTTATAATAACGAAGTTCAGCGCTCTTTTAACCTCCGTCTCTAAGTATAATATGCATACGTAAATAGAAGGGGTGCCTTAGTTCAAAGAACTAAATAAGCCTGCTAGTCAAGTGAACACTTTACCTCTTAGACCATCATGGGAGAATGAGTCCTGCCAATCCACCCACTTTGTTTCCATAAACAGAGTCAAGTTAGAACCATATAAATAACGAGTAATACTATGCAGAAAGAACAAAGCATATTATCAAGTAATGACACATACATGACAAATATATAATCATAAGAACTAAGCAGTAATCAGAAGTACGACATCCCAATTAAAATACAGTAATAAGTATAATTGAAAGAATGATGATAGACCGTAAGAACAACTTACGACCAAGAAGTGGTACAACTAGTGTACGTTGTATTCCACAAGTGTAATAATATTTCGTTTAGGTAGTTTTTACTAGCCTATAAAAAAAATTTCAATTTTTGAGGACATTACAATGGATTTCTTTGTTATGTTCCATTCATTTTTGTTTCATTTTCACCTCTTATATTTATTCTTGTGTTACTTGTGATATGGCAAATCAAAGGTTAGTTAAAAAAACTGATAATATATTGTGGGTTACTTGGCTTGCTTCAAGATAAGGATTTAGCACTGAAAGTATGTTTATCTTTATGCCATTTTGTTAAATATGAAAATTTTCCACCATTCTCATATGAAATGTCATATTTTTATTGTGGAGGCTTGTACTTTTTGACATTTTGTGAATTTGCATAGTAACATTTCTTTTTCTCTAGATTATCTACTTTCTTTCTTTTTACTAATAAAATGTATACCACTTGATCCAATTGGATTCAAATCGAAATGGATTACTTGATTGATATCATTTTCTTCCATTTTATAACTTATGAATTTTCAGTGTTTTAGCTTGCATCTTGTCGATCTTTGTGTTCTCTCATGGAGGATGTTGAGTTCTACAATGAAGACTTTGGACATGTGCTTCCAGACTATGTAGAATGTGCAAGAGTTTGACTCAGGTTCGATTTTCCATTGCTTTAGTTTTAACTTCCAATTGTCAAGAAGGCATTTTATTAGTTTTTCTTCATTTTAATCATTAATAGATAGAAGAGCACATACACTTACTTTTATCTTTTTTTTTTCTTATATATATATATATATATGTATATATATATGTATATATATAGTGGAATGGAACCTTAGTCTTTCATATATGATATGGATAATGTATGTATATGTGATCCATATATTGGGTTAATTTAAGATGGATATGCATCTCTATATGGATTATGTAGGGAAGACTCTTTTAAAACTTTAAATAAAATGGCTCATTAAGATGGAGAAAAATAAGAAATGTTTCTATTATATAACATTATGAAAAAGAAAATAAATAAATCCCTTCTCCTTTGTTTTCTTAATGGCCTAAATTACAACAATGGTTTCCTTCTTAATGGCTTGAATTGCAACAATGACTGGCTTCTTACAACAATTACGGACTTTGGATTGTATTTGAAGAAAATAAGAATTACCATGTTACTTACAGAGCCAGGATAGGAATTTTTGTCACTAAACTATTGTTATAGTATTTAGAGGAAAGCTGGTTTAGGAGAATGTTCCTTATACACAGTAATTTACCAAAACAATCATTATCTAAAACAAATCAGAAAACTAAATATGATAGAGAGAATCACCGGTATCAATCATCTAATTATTTAAAGATGATAGCGAGAATCATTGGTATAAGAAGTGGCCACTGAAAGATATAGTTATATGTAAAGCTGACGGTTGAATTGTATGACAAGTATTTATATGGACAATGGGAAATAGGATGATGTTAATTTTTTCCATGCCTTCGATTGATTTACTTTCTTTATGATAAAATTTTCAGCATTTCTGGAATATCTATCCTAAAATTTTCAAGCATGTAATTTAAGTTTCATCTTCTCGGTGTTGTGATGAACATGCCAAAACATAAGGAATCTAATTTTTTTTATAGAGACTATATGAATGCATTCAATGTTCAAGTTTCATATTTTCAATGTAAATCTAGAAAGCCCAGGTTTTTGAATCATAATAATTAATAAATCAATCCGTGTTCAATAGGTCAAACCCTTTGCATGTCTTCTTCTAATGGACACCTGCATGTGAGCAGTTGCATGCTTATGCTACTGGCGATTGTGCTAGTAACGTTCAATGCCTTCTTTCTCTGTGTCATGTATCATGAAACCAATAATAAGACATCCATTCACTATTTCATTTTTTATGTCATGTCACAACTAGCTGTGAGCATATCTAGTATCTTACACGATAATAATCTTTGAAACTCTCAATTTTATAAAAAGTGGTAATTCATGTAAGAGGTATATTTCCTTTTATTTTGGCCTGGAATTCTTCATTACTTATACGAAATATACACAACAAAACTCTCTGGTACCAACATAATAATATTTGAACTCCCTTTAACCATACTATGCACATGTCTCGAAAGCATATGTCTTCATTTGATAATATAATAATGTGCACCCGATGAAATAATGTGCCGACCTATTTTAATCCAGAATAATACCACCTTACTTCAAAGTTATCAAGGAGACTCATAAATGCTCCAATGAAATGACCTTTTTCCCTTTTTAAAATGCTTAAGCTTATGGAAGGATATGGAGATAGGCTTAAGCCTATGGAAGGAGATGGGGACGTAGTGCCTAGAGAGAAAAGAAAGGGGAATATTAATTCAACTTTAGTGAAACATAAGCCAAGGTGGGTTAAAGGAAACATGAAATTTGTATATAAATAATTGTAGGATGGGGTAAGAGTTATTTATAGTATACAAGGAGGAGATTTATCATTTTTTTTTAGTAATGGAGGTTATAGGTATTTATGGAAAAAAGTATCTAAGGGAAATTTTTGACTATTTGAACTTAAGAGAAATGGTTATACTGATAGATAGGTGCAATTGACAATTTATTGGTGACTCAAATTTTGATGAGTTTTAACTGTCATGATACGTGATGGCACATAAGATTAACTTGACTAGTGTGCTGAAGGAGTCATGTTATCACTTGTGCTAAATTTTGGAGATTTCTACATAGGTAGCTACATTGATGCCCCTCCTAAGGTCTGGAACAGTGAAAATGAAGGAGGGTATAGGAAAAATATTTTCATATCCTGCTATTTGGAGGTGTTGGGGAAGCTTAATCTGAGCCTGAAGGTCAAAATAGACTATCCCATGGTGTGTCATGCACAAATATAAAAAAATCATGGATTATAACCCTTCATGTGGGTTCGGATCTGAAAATCCACTCGTAGTTATCAAGTGGCAGTTTTGGATGGCGTAGATCCATGGAGAAGAAGATCAACGGTGCAACCAACATACATGGAGGTTAAATTATTTCACGATCATGAAATCTTGTAGGGACCTCCTATTCCACTGGTCATGATCTTGGGAGGGCGATATCTGTGGTGGAGATGCATTTCGCGATGGGAAGGTGCCCAAAATATAAGATGGCGAGGCGATGCAAAGTCATGTAGGGTCTACACCCTTGGATGACAAAGATCTAGAGTAGGTTAGATCGATGGTCCAAGATGGTTTCACGATGGAGACATGCACGACAGATAGTAAGCAAGCATATCGCGAAACAAGGTAGGGGCCACATAGTTGAGCAGTCAAGATCCCTTATAGAGGAGATCTACTGTCATGGTCTGTTTCACAGTCCAAATATGTTAGGGGAGATAAGGAGGAAAGGTGTTGCAAAATGGAGATCAAGGCCGGTAATATCAACGACATAGATTACGTCATGGGGTGATCAATGGTTAGGGAATGTTGCGGCCTTGGATGACATAGATCACATCCTAGAATCCATAGATTTGTTGCCTAATGCACATGATGATGATGAGCACCATAATGATTAGGAAAAAAAGGTAAGTATGGCCTTTACATGCCATATGTTAAGGAAGGAGGGGCACTGAAAACCAGGGTGTATCGATATCATCATAAGGAGGGATCGATGAAGGGACAAATGTCAAGTCCACACACCATGAGATAACTTGAGGCTTATTACGAGTGAGGCCAAGGGTTTCTTTCACCAATGATATCATGAGGTCACAACAAAAAGGGGCGGCATAGTTGGCATCTCCACATAAGGAATCAGATCAAGATCCCACAAGACCATTTGTGTTGTCATCATGCCACTTGATTATGGTGTGCTTGAGGATTTTACAGACTCATGGTGGAAATCAAATGTTATTGATGATTCAACAACCACATGACTCATTATAATGTCACAGTCAGATATGTTCGAAGATATGGAATGACTGAATGCTGGTGAAGAACATGAATGACTAACTACTGTTGTGCTGAGGGTCTTGGGGGTCCTGATATGGAATATGTAATGACTGTTCTTCTTGGGTAGTCGGTTCTTCGATGTGCTTTATTGACCATTGGATGCTACTTGGAAATTCAACCATTTCCAGGCCTTCATGCCAAATAAGCTCCAGCCATTGAGGTAAAAATGTTCATTACATTAGGATGACATTATGATTCCAGTAACAAAAATATTGTCCTAAAAAAGAGAAGCACCACTATGGAATCAGTGTCAAGATTTTTCGGCCCAAAGAATATCCCACCGTGGATTTGATTACCACAATGCATAGTCTCCATTTCCAGGAGCACTCGTTCTGAATGAATGCTTGGACTAGGGGAAAAGAGAGAGGAGGTCTACTTCATCACCATCCTTACTGTGAATTGCTAAATCTAATGAAGGTGATGACAAGTCCAAAGATGTGTTACATTGGAATGCCTTGGAAGAAGGATCTAGTCCATGTAACCGGGAAATACAAGCATCCAAAAGCATAAAAGAATCACAAACCCATCAAGGATTTAGTACTATTGATAAACGGGGTTGTCTCCTTGAGGTCTATGAAACCAACAGTGTTACCAGGAGATATGGAGGCTACGGGGAAGAAATCCTAACACAGAAGGAACATAAACCTTCTCTCCAGCTGTGAACACAGACAGAACATATTATCGAACATAGAATGAACATAAAAGTCAGAAGTAGAGGGAGAAACAAGTTGAGATGACTCAGTAGAAAACTATTAAGGCTGCTCAGAGCCATCATTTTTATTTCAAGCAATCATGATCTGCTAGCCATCGCATTACCTATTTTATATAGCATGATCAATATTCCTTATTTCCTCTTTTGTGTAAAAATTATGGCGAATGCACCACTTCACAGCTGTCTGAACATACGATGTTGATTCGGGATTGATTCTCCCATTTTGTAACCTAATTAGGCTCAATTTCGAGGTGGTTCTAGAGAGCCATTGCATTATAAATATTACCTCTTCGGAGGAAATCAAGGTTGATTTAACTTTCATATTTTTGAGGCCTCTACGCTAGGATTGTAGCTCTGCAAACATTTTTGGGAATAAAAATGAAAATGATTCTCTGATTTTATGAGATTCATCACGGTTTCTGTATTCACTGTGTGTTCTATGTTTTTGTAATTTTCCATATGTGTTAATTCCTGCTAAATGCTTTCTAGTTGTATGTGAGGAATTCATTTCATTAAGTACTCATTTCATGAGATGTAGCATTTCTTATGTGTTTGTAATGGTTGTTATGGAATTCAACCTTGTTAGATGCTCCATTTATGTCATTTCCCTTATAATTTTATTCTACTAAAGGTGTTTGCAAGGGATACATCCATACATAGGTACCCCTTGCTGCACTAGACTCTTCACCTTTATCCTACCATCACTTGAAGATATTTGGATGAATATTGCAATTACTTTGCCTCATAATATAGAAGGGAAATCATTGTTCATTACTTACTGTAATGTCCTTGAATGATTCATACTTTGACTCCATTACCCAAATGATTTTGATGTTTGTCTATCTTTCAATATTTTTTTACAAACAAACCTGTTACCAGTGGAAGTCTATCCTTCTGTGTGCCTGTCAAATCCATATGTACATGTGAGATGTTCTCGTGACAATGAGAGAGCCCTGTCTGACTGTATTGGATAGAATGTAGTCTAAATCTTGGTTTGAAATGGTTACCCCTATGACTTCCTACCACAACCATTGGAAAATTATAGGGTGCTAATGTCTTGGCTCCGTTGTCAGGGACCTAGTCGCTATTATCTCCTCAAGAAGAACAACATTGTTTAGATCTATGATCTGGTTGAATAGCCGGTCCTAGACACATGATGGTTGTATATGCTCTAGTGACTTGACTCAAAGCATTGAAAGGTGACTCCACTAGGAATACCAAGCACCTAGAAGCTACGAAGGTTTTCCATGTTTCTATAATGACTCTACTGGGAAAATGAACCCACCGCAACAATCCTCGAAAGGAATTGTGAAAAATGTGGTAATCCACTGTAAATATCCTTCAAGACATCTTGTCCTTTCTGGAAAATTTTTCCTTGTCCTTCCTTAGGTTGGTCAAGTAATTGTTCCATCGTTTAATATGCTCAGGAAAATACCATGATATCACCCCTATATATCTTTATTTGAGAACCAAAAGCAGCTCTTTGTCTAATACATATGACCTTTATCATGATCCTTCAATCGATTCACATAAGAAAAATGAGTGTCCTTGTGAAGATCATGATGCTACAAATGACATTATGCCCTCGTATGACCGAGGATATCCTCCACTTCCATTTTAAGAAGCCTCACATAACTTTTCCTCCATAGCTTTATCCCTCACCACTTCAGAGCTCGAACAAACTTCATCACTAAGTTTTACAGCCCTTTGTAGCTCTGCAACTCCTCGTAGCAGACTGTTTCTATCTATCACACCACCTTCAATCCCTCTTGAAAACCCTTCTAAAACAATAGCAAAGGATAAAAGGTTCTCCCCTATACTTCTCCATGCAGTGCTTCATAACCTCCCTGAGGGATACGCCTAAAATCTCAAGTGATTTAATGGGGAAAGGATGTATTCAGTTGAAGAGAAATTAGAGTGGTTTGGCAGACTAGACTGACCTGGAATAAGTAGACCATGAGGATGTTAAGGTCATACTGCTCACTCAAATCCTTTCTAGAGAGGAAAGGATATGGTTCATTATCCTTCCAGACAAATCCATTCTGAGCTATCAGGATTTTGAAGGTGCTTTCAAGAACCAATGGGAAGAAAAGAAAGACCCCGGGAAGTGCTTGTCCCAATTACATTCTAGAAGGAGGGAGGAGAACGAATCTATCCAAGAGTTTTCTAATAGATTTAGGAAAGTATATAATGCTATCCCCACCTTGTTCAAGCCTCCCCCTAGTTCTTCCCAACTCCAGTATGTTGAAGCTTTTGATAGCGAATTTACCTTATGGCTGAGCGAAAGAAGACCAGTCTCCCTAGTAGACATGATGAATGATGCCATAGAGGTAGAGATGAATCTAACTGCTGCTAGAGAGAAAGGGAGAGGATAAGGAAGAAGAAATAATGAAGATCACACCAACCCTTTTTCCTCTGACTCACAAGAAGCCAATATGGACATGATGATAGATGCCATGGAGAGGTTGGTGGAGAGATTAATTGTAAACCATAACCCACCTCCCATAAGATCTCAGGACTTTAGAGGACCCTTGTGTATTTAGAAAACTCACATTGCACCTGAAGATATTCAAGAACATACATAGCCTCCTTTACTGGTGGAAGAAGGGGAGGATAAACAACTAAAGTCTCCTTTTCCTCCCAATCCTGCCCCTCATGAAGAACACAATCAGTGGGAGGAAGGTAGTTTTTTGCCATTATGCTTTGCCTCATTTGATTTTCTGAAACAAAGATTAAGGGTTTCTAATCAAACAAAGAAAATGGAGGTGAGAAACGATGTCATGGAATTTTTGGGGATTGATAATGAGGAGGGTGAGCCAATAGGATCTGTCGTACATTCCAATTTTTTGTTTGATGAAGAAAGAAGCCATCCTATTGCAAGTCTTGTCTGTGAGGATTTTGAAGAAGATTTCAGTCCTCCAATGTATGATAAATATGAGGATAACTACTCAGACTATGACGGCCCTAAATCGAATGTCTCTTTCTTTTTCTTCCAATTTAGAACTCTTGTATCAAGGAAAGATTAGTTCACTTGATTTTATTGAAAAAACTTCCTATGAAATGCATGAGGGAAAGTAGGTTTTGGGTTCTGGCATTGGAAATGAAGTAACTGATGTCTCATTTATAAGTTTTCATGAGCATCCCTTGCATGGTTATTTTCAAGAATAGGTAGATAGTGTGCAAGGGAATATACAGTTGGAACAACAGTACTAGGGAAAGTGAATTCCAGGAATATTGGAAGACTTCCCTGGATTTTAGGATCCAATGGATGAATATATGGAGCATTCGTGTCATGGAAGGTGCATAGCATAATTTTTTGGAGGTTGTTATGAATCAGTAGCTAGATATGTGTAGAATATTTACAATGTGAATGGCTGATTATGGCTTTGCAGGAGAGATCAAGTTCCTTATCACAACCTTATGCCATTTGG
This sequence comes from Pseudotsuga menziesii, assembly GCA_001517045.1. Taxonomy (NCBI): domain Eukaryota; kingdom Viridiplantae; phylum Streptophyta; class Pinopsida; order Pinales; family Pinaceae; genus Pseudotsuga; species Pseudotsuga menziesii. Next base: position 374,393 of record LPNX011001039.1, on the reverse strand, counting down.
TCATTCAGTACTTTTTTTTATAAAGCATGATAAGAAATTTCACATATGGAATAATCTGCTTGATTTCCTTCACTGAAAGTCAAAAGTGACTTGACTGGGAATTGATTCTCAGTTGGTAGGGTAGGTAGAAATGAATAAGCTTGCCATGTTGAGCATTTCCTTTAAGCAATTATTTCAGTTTATTTTTCAACATCTATTCAGTTTTTGTTTTCAAAGCCCGCTATGGAGTTTTCAGAAAATGATGGGGATCATCTCAATGGATCGAACACATGGTCTACATCGTTCCTTGCTACCTCACAGGGAGGATAGAATCCCTAAGTTGGAGCCACTATTAGCACTTCTGCTAAATTTTGGATATTTCTACATAGACAATGATCCCCCTGTAAAGGTCTGGAACAGTGAAAATGAAGGAGGGTATAGGAAAAAAAATTTCATATATTGTGATTTGGAAGTGCTGGGGAAGCATATCCTAAGACTATATGTCAGAATAGATTATCCCGTGGCATTGCAAAAAAAATATCAAAAAAATCATGGAGTATAACCCTGCATGTGGGTCCGGACCCGAAACTCCACTCGTGGTTATCAGGTGGTAGTTTTGGATGGAGTAGATCCATGGAAAATAAGATCAACGACGGGTGGGGATTTCATGCAGCCGACATACACGAAGGTTAAATTATGTCATGGCCATGAAATATTGTAGGGCCCACCTATTCCAATAGTCACGGTCATGGGTAGGATAGATCTGTGGTGGACATGCATTTCACGGTGTGAAGGTGCACGAAAGATAATATGATGAGCTGATGTGAAGTCTTGTGGGGCCTACACCCTTGAACGATGGAGATTTGACAGATGTTAGATCGATGTTCTAGGATAGTTTCATGATGGAGACATGCACGACGGATAGAAAGCATGTGATTCACGAAACTGGGTAGGGGCCACATACTTGAACGATCGAGATCCCTTGTAGAGGAGATATACGACTATGGTCTGTTTCACAGTCCAAAGATGCTAAGGGAGATAAGGAGGAAAGGGGATGTGAAATGTAGATTAAGGTAGATAATATAGACAACATAGATTACATCATGGCATGATCAATGGTCGTGGAAGGTCGTGGCCTTGGACTATGTAGATCACATCCTGGAATCTAGATATTTGCTTTCTAATGCACATGATGATGATGATTAGCATAATGATTAGGAAGCATAAGGTAATTATTTCCTTTACACGTCATATGGTAAGGAAGAATGGGCACTGAAAATGAGGGCGTATCGATCTCATCATAAGGAGGGATCGATGAAGTGACAAATTTCAAGTCCACACACCATGATATAACCTGAGGTTGATTACAAGTGAGGATGAGGGTCACTTCTGCCAATGATTTTATGAGGTCACAATAGAAAGGGGCGGAGTAGTTGGCATCTCCACATAAGGAATCAGATCAAGATCCCATGTTACCATTCATGTTTTCATCATTCCACTTAATGATGGAGTGTGTGAGGATTTTACGGACTCATGGTTGAACTAAAACGCTAGTGATGATTTAGCAATCACTTGGCTCGTTATAATTGCACGGCTAGAGTTGTTCGAAGATATAGAGTGAGTAAATGCTAGTGAAGAACATGGAAGACTAACTATTGTTCTGCTGAGGGTCTTCGGGGTGCTGATATGGAATCTGTAATGATTTTTTTTTGGAGTCAGTTGTTCAATGTGCTTTATTGATCATTGGTCGTTTCTTGGAAATTCAACTGTTTGTGGGCCTTCATGCCAAAAGAATCTCCAGCCATTAGGGTAAAAATGTTCATTAAATTACAAAGACATTCTGATGCCGGGAAGAGAAATATTGTCCTAAAAAATCACAGCACCACTATGGAAGCAATGTCAAGAGTTCTTATCCCAAAGGATGTCCCACCAAAGCCTTTGGATACGGTCGTGGATTTAATTACTGCAATGCATAGTAATCATTTCTAGGAGAGGTCTAGGTAATCAATGCTCGAACTGGGGGAGAAGAGAGCAGAATTCTATCTAATCACCATCCTTACTATCAATTTCTAAATCTAATGAAGGTGATGATGAGTCCAAAGATGTGTTGCGCTGGCATGCCCTGGAAGAAGGATCTAGTCCAGGAAACTGGGTGGTACAAGAATCCAGAAGAAGAAAAGAATGAAAACCCAATCAAGGATTTAGTACTGTTTATAAACAAGGTTGTCTCCTCGAGGTCTACAAACCCAACAATGTTACGAGGAGATATGGAGGCTACCAGGAAGAACGCCAAACACAGAAGGAAAATAAACCTTCCCACCAGATGCGAACATAGATAGAACATATTATAAAACATAGAATGAACATAAAATTTAGAAGCATAAGAAGAAACAGTTCAAGTTGAGTCAGCAGAAAACCATTAAGAGTGCTCCAAGCTATCACTGTCACATGAAGCGAGCTTGATCTACTAGCTGTTGCATTACCTATTTTATCTAGCATGCTTAATATTCCTTATTCCTGTTTTGTGTAAAAATTATGGCGAATGAGCCACTTCACAACTGTCAGAATGTACGATGATGATTGAGTATTGATTCCCCCATTTTGTAACCTAATTAGGCTATGTTCTGAGGTGGGCCTCAGGAGCCATTGTATTATATATATAAACTCTTCAAAGGAAATCGAGGTTGATTTGAATTTCATATTTTGAGGCCTCTACACCGGGAATGTAACTTTGTAGAAATTTTTTAGAGTAATAATACAAATGATTCTCTACATTTATGAGATTCATCATGGTTTCTGTATTTAGTGTGTGTTCTATGTTTATGTCATTTTCCATATGTGTTAATTCCTGCTAAATTCTTTCTAGTTTTATGTGAGGAATTCATTTCATTAAGCGCTCCTTTCATCAGATGTAACATTTGTTATGTGTCTGTAATGGTTGTTATGGAATTCATGCTTGTTAGATGCTCCATTTTTGTCATTTCCATTATCATGTTATTATACTAAAGGTGTTTGCAAGGTATTCATCTACGGATAGGTTCCCCTTGCTTCATTGGACTCTTCTCCTTTTTCCTACCAACACTTCAAGATATTTGGTTGAATATTGCACTTACTTTTCCTCATAATATAGAAGGGAAATCATTGTCCATTACTTGCTGTAATATCCTTGAATGATTCATACTGTGACTCTGTTTCCCAATGGTTTTGATATTTTTATGTATTTCAATATTTTTTTTACAAACAAACCTCTTACCATAAGAATTATATCCTTCTGTGTGTGTTTCAAAGCCATATGTAGATGTGAAATGTTATCATGACAATGAGAGAGCCCTATCTGATTGTATTGGCTAGAATGTATTCTAAAGCTTGGTTTGAAATGGTTACCTATCTGGATTCCTACCACAACCATAGGAAAATTACAGGGTTCTAACAAGTCATATGAAATAAAATTTGTGAACCAAGATATAGATACAACAAGCACAATTCCCTAAACAAGATGGTATATACAGAAATATATTTCAAAAAAGTTCAGTAGGTTCATCTATAGCGTCATGTTTCGAAACTTTGGAACATATTTATGTGGAGTATCAACAATAATATGTTTTCTTTTTTGTAGAACCCTTCGAGGTTGCACCACAAATTCACTTCTAAACTCACACTGAAATAGACAAAAAGTTCAGAGCCCCAAAATTTCACTTTGATTTTTTAGTAAGAGGTGACTTTTATTTATTTTTACATGCCCCATTGCAAAAATTAATGGTGACTGAAATATTCAATTGTGACATTTAATTTTGTGACTGTCACCATTGAAATATTCAATGTTGACGTTTAATTTTGTGCATGTCACCATTGTAGAAATTAATGGTGATGTTTATTTGTGCCTGTCACCATAAATGAAAATTTGGTGACTATCCTTGAAGGTTCATAACATTTTTTTCAATTTCAATCGAAATGGCGACAGTTCTTTGTCGCGCATTGCCAATGAGGTTATGATGATGATCACTAAATAAATTTCACTGTTTTTCTTTTCCATTGGTGATATTTATTGAACGGACTAATAATGATTTATTGGTGAGAGAACTAGTGCATTTTGACATCACTAATAATGATTATTAGTGATAGACCTTGCACATATCCATATATCCTTTACTTTTGTCTATGATTCCTTTGGTGGCGTTCATTTTTTGGTGACAATGGCCTTTTTAACAGTCACCTATGAGGTTATGGTGACAGTCATTAAAGCTATGTCATCATGTCCTTTGGAATTGGAAACGATCTTTGACCATCGCAATTGAAGCTTATTGGAGACATACTTAGCGCGTATCCATATCTCCTTCACTTTTGGCTATGTTTCCTTTAACAACGTTCATTTTTTGGTGACAGATGCCATTTTAACCGTAACCAATGAGGTTATGGCGATGGTCATTAAGGCTATGTCACTATTTCCCTTTGGAATTGGAAACGATCTCTTATCATCGGGATTGATGCTTATTGGTGATGCATGAGATGTGTCATGATTTTAGTTTATAAATGAAAATGAAACAAAGGTTGAAGTCTACACAACCATAAATTATAGGAGATGTTGAAATGGAAGGGTAGCAATGAGTTTGAGTTTCATGAGTAGGCTAGTGCATCCTTCCAAAAATTTACACCATTATTAAAACACTATATATGCGAAGTAACTAATGGTAAATATAGGGTCGTTAGGAAAATGGAGTCACATGCTAGTGAAAACTAAATACATTATAACATTGTGAGTAGAGATTTTACAGGAAGAGTTAATAGTGGTAAATATCGATAATCTGGAATCCTAAGTGCACTCTCCTTGTCTCATGTGGTTTATATTACAGAATAACTTGACAAAATCAATAACTTGATGAAGTGATGGAATGCCACTTCAGAATCCCTTGATAGAACAATCGTTAGTAAGACGAGAAACCCCTCAACTTCATCTACCTCCTTGTGGCCTTATCAATTGTGGAAATACGTATGATGGTTTTTTAGGTTGACATATTACAAATTTTTAGATTATAAATAATGCACATAATATAAATCCTCTCTGTTTGTGTTCATTGCAAAAATATTCATTAGATCATATGTGATGCACATAATAGGAATCTTCTTTTAGTAACCATTCATGAGTGCTTCTCTTATCATCCCATTTCCGAAAAAAATCACATCATCAATTAATAACAACATTTATGTAGCAACAAAGACATCCTCAATTCTATTCTACAACCATTTATTAAACACATCCCTTATTCTTTGTCCTTCTCAAGTTTAGGTTATTAGGAATGGATCAATACATTATCGTGTTCTCTAAGACCTTTTTGCAGACCACTTTAATAGATTGCATAATTATTTAAGATATTTTGTTTCCTGATCATGATAGATTTGTGTGCTTATTAGTGTATTTGGAAAAATAACTTGTATTTTAAGCATGTCTGTCCTCGGATCTTATTGTCTTTTATTAGAATTACAAATGATGAAATTTGTGTGTTAATATTTCTCCTCTTTCTGATTCTTAAAGGGTGCTATGATTCAATGGAAGAGCACTTGCCTTACAGGAAGGAGGTTGGTGGTTCAATTCCTCCATTCCTTAATGATATTGCAATGTATTTCTAAAGGTAAAAAATGTACTAGTGCAAGATGGATGCAATATTAAATGTGACACTAAATGCCAAACATAATGTAAAAGTGGACGTCAGACCCAACCAAAAATGGATGAAAAAGTGGACATTACATTAGATGCAAATGTGGAGACAAAAATGGATGTCACTAAACGCAAAATTGGATGAGAAAATAGACTCAACACTATACACAATTAATGACTCAAAACTAGATGCAATACTAGGCCCAAAACTAGATGCAATAATAGATGCAAAAGTGGACTCCTAACTAGACATAATGTTGGACATTAAATTGAGCACAAAATATGGTGTATTGATGGTCATAAAACCAAGAGTAACATCAGGTGCAAAAATGGCAGCAACACTTGGTGCAAACAAAAACTTAAAACGAGACACAATATTGGATGCAAGATGGGATGAAACGTTGGATGTAAAACTAGAGGTATTATTGAAGGAAATATGGGATGCAACATTGTACACAAAACTAGATGAAATATTATATACAAACATGGGTACAAAACTAGGCACAACACTAGGCGTAACACCGGGTGCAACATTGGGCTCAAACATAGATGAAAAAAAGGCATCAACCACGATGCAACACTAGGTGCAAACCTATATATGAAATACAACGTAAAATGAGATGAAACATTAGGCACAAACATGGATACAAAAAATGATGTAAAACAAGATGCAAAAATAGATGCAAAAGGGGATGCAACATTATAAGTAAAACTGGATGTAAAAATAGACGTAAAATTGGGCCGAAAATTTGATGCAAACCTAGATGCAGAATTAGACACATAATTTCATGAAAAACATGGTGCAATATTGGGTGCAAGACTCGATAAAAAACTAGGAGAAAAATAAGACGCAACATTGGATACAAAACTAAGCATCAAACTATATGCAAACAAGGATGTAACAAACGATGCAAAAAATAATGCAATACAAGATGCAAAATTGGGTGCAAATAAGGGTGTAAAAAAAGATACAAAAAAGTTGGTGCAAACATGGATGCAAAAATGGATGTTAAAAGGACACAAAAAAAGATGCAATAGACAACATTTTACAAAATTGTACAATAGCGCCAGATTGTTCACCACAATTGGGAAAACATTACACTAAAATCCGATGCTAAATCCAGTTTTTGTTGTAGTGATGGAGGCTCCAAAATCTATGAGGAAGGGTTGATATTTTGAAAATATATCCTTCAGTGAATGCCATCTCTTATGATCATCTGTCTTTCTTCCAGAATTAGTATTCCTTGCTCCTTTTGGGAGGGAAATATGTTTTTTTTTCAAGAATTTTGGCCATTTGAACTATAGTTTTCTTCATGCATGAGCTCTATGGATGGTTCCTTTCTTGCAATAGGTACACTTGTTCTTTTCTAACATCTTATTCTTATCCTTCTTGGAACTCGAGGCTCCATATGATGGATTAGGATTCTCCTTTGGTTCGAATTCAAAATTTTCGTGTCCTTTACCTTCTTCTTCCATTTGGCATTTGTATTCTTTTACTCCCCAACCAAAAGATCCTGATTCTTGGAAGCTTGCAAGTCTCCCATTTGGATCAGTTTGTCTTGTTCTTGGATCAAGGATTCAGTGAATGTATTAAGTGAAGGAATTTTATAATTTGGGGTTATCAGTCTCCCAGAGTGGAAGGTGGATACAAATTATGAAAATTCAGGGCCAAGCTTACTTAGAATGGAGAGCACCATTTTCTCATCCTTCTTTTCAATTTCACATTGTTTGCACTACATAACCAAATCCTTGAACTTTGTGAAGAACTACTTAATGGTTTCAAAACTGTTGGGTTGAAGAGTAATTTATTCATTCTTTAAAATCTATCCTCTCAGCTCATATTTCTTTCGAAATGGATATTCGAGCTTCAACCACACCTCTCTTGAGGTTTTCAAACCATGAAGATGTAAGGGAAATTCTCTGGAGATGTGAATAGACATAAAACCAAAATATTCATCAAACTTGTTATGGTACGTTGATTTATCAATATCTTCTTGGCATTCAACCTCCTTTCCCATTGTGATCCTATACAAAATATTATTGTACAATACTATCTGCATATCTAACCTCCAATCGAGATAATTAAAAGGTGTGATCATTCTTGGTGCCAAGGGAGTAGAATTATCCATTTTGCAACTGTAGCAACAACTCATTTTTTACTAAAAACTTCTAAAAACCTGCATAAAAATATAAAATTGAAGATAAAAGAACTCCATATAGCTCTGATACCATGTGAAATTATGGACCACAAGAGATCATCAAAATTGAGAATATCTTCCAATGAAAGAATTAAGAAGAAAGATGAATTGTAGAGTAAACATTGGTAATAATGCATTGTGAAATTAGTCATGGAAGAAACACCAATTGGAAGAAATAAACTAGTAATAATTATAATTAATATATATATGAACAATACATAATACAATTGAGGAAATTCGAATAACCTAGGAGGATTTGAATCCCTAACTGCATACATGACTAACATAGGAAAAAACACCAATGTAGACTTCTTTTGTGTAATTCCAGACAACTAAACTACTCAACTAGGCTAGTAGGTGTGCATGGGCACATTTATCCTCAAATCATGCAAATCCCATACAAAATTTGTGCATTAGGAAACTTGGCTAACTAAAAGTGTCTATTTAAGCTTAACTTTACTTAGGTGAGGGTGAACTAAAGGTGGGACTTCCAAAACTCTAAATGGGATCCTAAAATCTAGGGATTGGTCTCCATAGGTACTAAACTCATGCATAAGGCACATCATGTGGCTAGTGGGCCCCATATAACATCTGCATAACCCTAAGGGGTCTGCAATATCATCTAAAACTATGAAAACTACTAAATGAATAAGGTGGACAAGGGACGATTATTAAATAATCCTAACATGAATGACCTTAATTTGTTTAACAATATGATATGTGTAGCTTTATTATTTGACCACTGCTTCAATGTGAAATTTAATTTTAAATAATATCATAATATTTACATTTTTTTAATGTAAATAATATCATAATATTTGCGTTTTTTTTTTATAATTTTTTTATTAAATAAGTTATACAATGATCAAAATTTACTTTAATAGTAGTTTCTATAGAAAAATGGTCTTGTGCTCACCGGGGAGCTAGAGTTTCTCCTTCATGGATACCATTGCATTGATAGAAGCGTTGAAGTGGTAGACAAAGTTTGGGCTAAGGTTTTCTTCTACTTAGCACAAAGCAATGTGTTGTTTGAGGGTATATTGTTATAGCCTAATATGGTGAATCCTAGTGTTGAGTAGAAGGAGAAGGAAAACCCAAAATAGGTTGTAAAGTACACTCTTAAAATGATTAAAAGGAGGGTGCCACCAGTTATTCCCATGATTATGTTGTGTAATTTAAGATTTATCGCTATCTAAAAACCTCATGATTTGTGGGGTGTCATAATAATCAATTTTGAATTAAATTCCAAATGATATTTTATATTTTGCATGTTGTACAATTCTTTTCTAGAGAAAAGTCTAAGGTTGGGGAAATTTTGAATTTGAATACAATTAACCAAAGTCTCAATCCATGTGATATGAGTAGAATCAATAGTATATCTAAATAAATATTATAATATCTCCAAATTTCCCAATGGTTTGGTGAATTCCATTGTCAAAAATATGAAATAATTAATCAAGAAATTTCCTAAGATCAAAGCACATTTTCTAGAAATTTTGAGTTAAGCTAGTAGGAATAATGGGGCATGTAACCTATTGCAGTGTTATGTTAGGTGAATCCTTTTCTTGCCATTATTTACTATTTTTAGGTCCTTAAATTCTCTAGGAAACCTACACATTCATCCACAACATGCTTCTCTATTATGCTAATAAGAAAACTTAAAGGAAATAGAGCTATATCTACTTGCCTACCAATCAGTTAACACAATTACTGAGGGGGGGAGGGGGGGATTGAATTCTTTCATATTATATCAAAGACTAAAAATTTTACATTTACAAGCTTTGTCATTGTTGAGTCCACAATTGGTCCCTTTTTAACCATCTTTAATCACCTTTTCTTCCCTTGTTTTACACTACTCAGCATCCTAATACGACCTGTTTTCCTCACTCTATGCCTTAAATTACCAAGGTAAGGCTGATTATTGTTTTATCCTATTGATGCTTATGATTGTGGCAATTAAGGCTGTTTATCTCTCGAAATTGTGCTAATTTGTTGTTATCTATGAAGATAGCACAAGATGAGTTGACTGCAGGTAAGCGGAGCTGAACAAGTCTTGAACAAGGGGTGTTCGTGATTCAAGAAGTTCCTCAATCCTTCAATCATCGCTTAAGGCACATGATTCCTATGCAACCTTCCCGACAGAGCCGTACAAAGGGACTGTAACAGAATGTGCTATGATCGGGGGATCTTTAGTATAGCTGTTCGAATATCATGGCGATCTGGGAAGATCACCACTTCTGGGCCAGTCTACAGCTTTCTCTCATTTTCTATATTTGCACCATGCCACGTCTTGTAACAACCAGGGTTATTCAGGGCGCCTGAAGATCAGAGATCTTCATGGCTTCCCTTTGTAATAGGATCGGCTGTTATAGTTTGTATGTATAAAAGTGAGAGGATGTCTCGACCCAGGGGGTTGGAAAATATATATTCATTCTTGTATTGACAGTGGGAGTAATTTGTACGTATTCTTTCTTTTAATACAAAGAGTTGCTGCTGATTTAAAGGAGCTGTACATTGTTCATCCAGCATCTCTGTATGAAGGCTGGGCCCGCCTTCTATAGAGATTGCTGAGTTAAGGTAGGATTTCTGAAATTATAATTGTGTGATGTTTTGTTGATCATATTGTTTGTGTGCGCAGCAGTAGAATGTGTGAATTTGCAGTATTATATTTTCCTGAGATTGACCACTGCTACAGGACAACAGTCAACTGAATAGGGAGTTTCCTTCGTGCAATAATTTTCTAATAGCTGTACACAGCTTTGTTCATCTCATGGTCCAGATTGTTATCCCACAAATCCCCGCACTTGTTTTACTGTATAATTGTTGTCTCCATTTCTGCAATTCGATTCTTGAAGGTAGCCGAACTTAATTTGCTACAATTGAATTTCTAGATCACAATTAGTTATGAGTATGAATTTCAAGAGTGGTTAGCTTAAATAGATGAATCATTTATTTCTGGATGTGAATAGGAACTTCTTTATGTCTGCAATTGTTAATTGAGTCTGATTTCATTTCATGTTAATGCATAGTAGAGAGAATTTGAATTTGTAGTATTTAGAGGATTGGTGGGATTACATAGGTTCTGAGGGATGAACATGGTTGTTTAGGGGTAAAGTGTTTAATTACAATGATCTGGTGTTTAAGCATAAATTGTGCATCTATCCTTTGAAATAAAAGACTTTCCCGGGTTGACAATAAATCTCGTATGCTCTGTGTGTTGATAAGAATTTATCTGCATTTAGGGCGCTCGACATTTTGGCGCCGTTGCCGGGGAAGGATAAAAATTAAACACTATCAGTAGTTGCATTTGGTAATTATTTCTAGTCAGTTTCTTTTTATCCTCTTTGATGAAATGATTTGGGTTGTATGAATATGAGAAGGGTAAAACGCGATCAATCCCCAACTCCCAAAACCCCACAGGATACTAACAGTGCAGGTGGCTTGGGTCGAGGTAGAGGAGTACCATTGGGCAGAAGGACGTTCATTGATGACCTTGTTGACAGAGCTGATTCATCCACTGGGGCTCGTCTTCAAGAAACTCCTATCAGAAGAAACCCTGTCGATCCTGGGGCGCTAGCGTCGGGATCCACGGTGGAGAATATACGAGCAGCTGCGACGTCCTCAGCCATCCCTGCAGATAAAGACACAGCTATTACAACGGGACCTGCTGGTAGAGGTCCGAATTATCACATTAACGGGAGGAGTGTAACTAAGGAAGAGTGGGATCAGTACCACCAGAAGCTCCTGGGTCAGTGGAAAAATGAAGAAAAGAACGAGGAACAAGAGAAGGACGAAGAAAAGAACACAGGAAGAGACGAAGAGGAGATGAGTAATAGACACGGGGCCGACGAGGAAGAAGTGATGGGAGAAAACTATCATCATGACAATCGCTCCTTGCCAGAGGGAACAGTGGCTACATTGCAATTTTTGATTCAACAACCAGATGGGGCAGCTCCTATGAAGAATATCTCACCATCGGTGTTACCTCATTTCCATGGAAAGGCGGCAGAAGATCCAGACGAATTCCTTTTTGAATTCGATATTCTTTGTCACAACTACGATTATATCACCGATGCCCAAAAGCTAAAACTTTTTCCTGCTACCCTGAAGGACAATGCATTACGTTGGTTCATGATCCTTGGAGGAGGAACCGTTGCTAATTGGGATTCAATGAAACAAGTGTTCCTGGAGAAATATCAGGAATATTGTAATACCAAGGACAAGAGGGAAGAATTATTTAAAATGGTACAGAAGGAGGATGAAAGTTTGGAATATTTTGTGGAAAGGCTGCTATACAATGTGCAGAGAGCTGGGCAGATGAACATGGGGCTGGATGTACTCAAGATAATCTTGCTCCATGGGATCAGAGATGATTGTTTAGATATGTTAAACCTGCTTGGTAAGGGAGATATCTCCAAAGAGCCTTTTGATAAAATTGTGGAACTATGCAAGAGATACTCCAGGGGGTCTTCCAGGAACAATAAGCGAGACAAACGAGATAAGTTAGAAAATGACGTCTTCGACAGAACTCAGAAATCATCTAATGGAGGCGCCACCCGTGCAGAGATAGGAAATCTCCTTGAAAATTTTAAAACAGAAATGATGAGTTCTATCTCCTCGGAGATTGATGTCCTGAAGGCAAAGCAAAAACAAGCAGTGGAGGATCTCACATTAGGAGTGTTCTGCCCCCGATGTAGAAAGAATCATCCGGTAAGAGAATGCCCGCTTGACAAAGTAAACATATGTCAGCTGTGTGAGCTGAACCACGATACGAAAGAATGTCCCTCACTCCCTCAAGTGAAGGCCGTTCTGCAGGAATCAAACCTAGATGTGGAAGCAGCCTAATTTATTGCACAGAAGAAACCATGGCAGCCTCGAAATCAAGGTATGTCTCCAGACTCTTTTCCATTTTTGAATAACATGGGAAATTGGAACAATAATATGCAAAATGTGAATACACAATTCCCTTCAAATTATACTCAGTGGAACTCTTCCCAACCTGCAATGCAAAATTATAACTCATGGAGTCCTTGGACACAGCCACCTCATCAACCTACGTCGTGGTCTCCTGGATGGAGGAATTTCCATCCTGGGAACCAGTTTCCTCAACAGCCACCTCAACATTCACCATATTCTCCTCAGTTTCCCCAATTTCCTCCATATCCTCAATACCCGCCTCAGCAGTCCCAGCTGCAGCTGCAGAATAATTCTGTCTCGAATATCCCAATCCGACCTCAGCTGCCTACCCAACCTAACCCCAACCCGAATAATAAAGCGGTCCATCAGTTAGAGACTGTCAACATGCCAGCCTACTCTCTGTCCCCTGTACCTTGCAACGAAATTCATTTACGATCTGGGAAAATTGTAGAACCTGTAATTACAGAGGATGTTTTACCCTCTGTGCACAAAGAAACAGGGAACTCACAGCATCTATTTGACACAGCCCCTATCATTGAAGATGCTGAGCATTCCTTAGAAGGGACGGCTGAAACATCCGACGATAAGGGGATGGCTGAAATATCCAATGATAAATTTGACAATACACAGCCTTCCCAGTTGATAAAGCAACCACCATACCCTGAAATACTAATGCTACCAAGAACGGGGGGGCAATCTCAGTTTAACCTCCTAGGAGAGTTAAGGAATATTTATGTCAAAATCCCCCTTCTTCAAGCTCTCCAAGATGTCCCTATTTACGCTAGAACAATGCGGGACCTGTGCGCTAAGAGAGCAGGAAGGAAACCCAGGGATCCTCCCACGGTTCATGTCATAGGAAACTTATCTGCCTTGATGACAGGAAAATCCCCTGTGACTAAATATGATGACCCTGGAAATCCTATCGTTACTGTACAAATAGGACAGACACAGATACCCAACGTACTAGTGGACCTAGGAGCAGCAATCAATGTTATCACAATAGAGACTGTAAGGAAGATTGGGCTCACTAATCTTAGAGCGACCCCTACTATTTTGGAATTAGCAGACAGATCCACCATCAGACCCGAAGGGATCCTAGACGACCTTGTCATCTCAGTAGATTCATGGGAGTACCCAGCTGACTTTTTGGTATTACAACCTAAATCGCAGTTGGGGGGACACCCATTGATCCTGGGGAGACCTTGGTTGGCCACAGCTGATGCCTGCATCAGCTGTCGATCAGGGTCCATGACTATATCTGATGGTATGGATACTAAAAATCTCACCCTTTATCCTCCAGCTTGGCCAAGTCTAGAGGCTGAAACATCCCTTTGGATAGAGCAAGAGGAGGAGGAGGATGTTCAGCCACTATTAACTATAGGGAATGCCTTAAGTTTTAAAAATGAAACAGAAGATGACACTATTAGCAATTTCATTAGTGAACCCACTTCAGTGAATAGAGAGGTCTATCAAATTCTGAACACCACTTTGGGCAAGGAAGAACAAGAAAATCTTATGGAAGAAGCCTTGGTTGGTGACACAAACATAATCCTGGTTGTGAAAAATTCAGAGAGTATCCCTATTGAGGTAGAGCCTGGAAGAACTTTGAATATCAATCCTAGTCTCTCCTTAGAGGAACAAAAACGCCTGATCAGCCTCTTGAAAGAACACAAGGGGGCGTTTTCCTGGGAATATACAGAGATGAGGGGTATTCCCTCTAGTCTGTGCACCCATCACATTTACATCAAAAGTGACTCCCGGCCTGTGTGTCAACCCCAACGACGCATGAACCCCAAGCTGAAGGATATAGTGAAGGAGGAAATCCAGAAACTTTTGGAGGCAGGATTTATATATCCGATCTCAGATAGTGAGTGGGTCTCTCCACTCGTAATTGTACCCAAGAAAAATGGGAAATGGAGGGTCTGTGTCGATTACAGGGAATTGAACAAAGCAACTCAGAAGGATCATTTCCATTTTCCCTTCATTGACCAAGTACTTGATACCCTGTCAGGAAAGAAGTTCTTCTCCTTCTTAGATGGCTTTAGTGGGTACAATCAAATCCAGATTGCTCCTGAGGATCAGGATAAAACCACCTTCACTTGTCCCTGGGGAACGTTTGCCTACAGAGTGCTTCCCTTTGGATTATGTAACGCACCAGCAACGTTCCAAAGAGCTGTGATTGGCATATTCTCTGAATTAGTCAATGATAGTATGGAAATCTTCATGGATGATTTTACTCCCTATGGCAGGGATTTTGACGAAGCGCTGGAGAATTTAAAGAAGGTTTCGATTCGCTGTGAACAGACTCAACTCTCATTAAGCACTGAAAAGTGCCATATGATGATGAGTGAGGGAGTGGTATTAGGGCATTTTATCTCTGCCAATGGCATTCAGGTAGACCCTTCAAAAATTAAAGTGATCAAGAATATACCTACCCCTTCAACTCAGAAAGAGGTGAGAAGATTTCTGGGACATGCTGGGTATTATCGAAGGTTTATAGAAAATTTCTCCAAACTGGCCTCTCCCTTGTTTTCTCTGTTGACAAAAGATGCACAGTTTGTGTGGAATACAGCATGCTAGACAGCACTTGAGGCGCTTAAAGAGAAGCTGTCCACAGCTCCCATCTTAAGGGGACCTAATTGGACCCTGCCTTTCCATATTTCTTCAGACGCCTCTGACACTGCCATTGGAGCAGTATTAGGACAGCAGGATGGCCAAGTGCCTTATGCCATCTATTATGTTAGTAAAAACTTATCCCCTGCTGAACTTAATTATATTGTTACTGAAAAAGAATTCCTAGCTATTGTTTACTCTATCAATAAATTTCGACATTATATCACCGGGTATCCTACATTTGTGCACACTGACCACTCTGCCATTAAATATTTAATGAATAAACCTGTTACCAATGCCAGAGTAACCAGATGGCTTTTGTTGTTGCAAGAATTTGATATCACCATTATAGACAAACCCGGGAAGGAAAATGTTGTTGCTGATTTTTTATCTCGATTTACTAACAGTGATGACAGTTTGCCTGTTGAGGATTCTTTCCCAGATGAACATCTATTCGCACTTTCAGCTCATTCTCCATGGTACGCAGACGTCACCAACTACTTGGTTGCAGGAAAGCTCCCACCATATATGTCAAAATGAGAAAAAAGAAAAATTATCTAGTGGAGTGCCAGGTTTTGTTGGCTAAATGGTCATCTCTTTTACACAGGGCCTGATCTTGAGATCAGGAGATGTGTAAGAGAAGATGAGATCTTTCCTATATTAAAATCCTGTCATGAGGAGCCTTGTGGAGGGCACTTTACAGATAAAAGAACAGGGCATAAAGCATTACGGATGGGCTACTACTGGCCGACCCTGTTTAGGGATGCTAAAAGGTATGTCCAGTCCTGTGACAACTGCCAGAGGATTGGCCAACCGAATAAAACAGATCAGATGCCCCTACAACCTCAACTCGTAGCTGAACCATTTGATAGATGGGAACTGGATTTCATTGGCCCTATCGGTCCTCCATCCAGACAGAAGGTCTACATCCTGGTTTGTACTGATTACATGACCAAGTGGGTGGAGGCTGTAGCTTTGGCCAAGGCTAATGACCAGGCAGTCATTGATTTTCTGTACAGTGAGATCTTTACCCGCTTCGGGGTACCAAGAGAAGTAGTTACCGATGGGGGGCCGCAATTCATGTCACACCAATTTGAATCCCTGCTCCGGAAATATCATGTGCAGCACAGGGTGTCGTCACCTTACCACCCCCAAGCCAATGGTCAGGTGGAAAGTACCAATAAGGTCATTGAGAACATCCTTACTAAAACAGTTAACAACCATCGAAAGGATTGGGCTGACAGGCTTCCGGAATCATTGTGGGCATATCGCACGACTTGGCGCGACACCACAGGTTTCTCCCCATATGATTTAGTGTATGGAAAGAGTGCTATCTTTCCAATCAAGTTTGAGATTAAAACCCTGAGGACAGCCACCGAACTGAATCTGGATGTAACAGAAGCTCAGAAGCGCAGATTGGATCAATTAAATGAACTGGACGAGAAGCGGTTAGCTGCAGTGGATCATACTCTATTGCTTCAGCAACAAAGATCCAGTTGGCATGACCGATTTATTAAAAAGAAAGTTTTTAGTGAAGGAGACTGGGCGTTACTCTATGACTCCAGATTCAAAAAGGATTTTAAAGGTAAATTGCATACAAGATGGCTAGGTCCATATTTGGTTGACAGGGTCTTTGACAACGGCACTGTCCGTCTGGTGACCATTGATGACAATCGTCTACCATTACTTGCTAATGGTCACAGACTGAGACTGTATCGTAAACCTATTTCGAAAGATGCATTCATTTCACAAATCGTCGTCGATCCAGAGTATCAACTGACACCAGGGCAGGAGTTTCTCTCTGCCTTAGCCAACCCTTGAACTGTAAATCACACTTTGATCGCTGTATATAAATAATTTTTTTTTCCTACTGTAGCGTATAATTTATTATTTTATTTTCCTTTTGCATTTGATTGTTTCGGTTGTTATTTTTCAATAACAGTTTTGCAGGGAAGTACTAGGCGCATGACCAGATCGGGCTTGTTGAACCGGCGTCGCCCTCTTCTGCTTCCCTGCGTCGCACCTTTCTTTTTCGACGGCTGAATAAAATTTCCCGGCGGCTGAACACAATTTCCCGGCGGCTGAACATACTTTTCCGGCCGCTGAAACAAAATCTCCCGGCGGCTGAACAAAATTTCCCGGCGGCCGAAATAAAATTTTCCGGCGGCTGAATAAAATTTCCCGGCGGCTGAACACAATTTCCCGGCGGCTAAACATACTTTTCCGGCCGCCGAAACAAAATCTCCCGGTGGCTGAACAAAATTTCCCGGCGGCTGAAATAAAATTTCCCGGCGGCTGAACAAAATTTCCCAGCGGCTGAACACAATTTCCCGGCGGCTGAACATACTTTTCCGGCGGCCGAAACCAAATTTCTCGGTGGCTGAACATACTTTTCCAGTCGCCGAAGCAAAATTTCCCGGCGGCCGAAATAAAATTTCCCGGCGGCTGAACATACTTTTCCGGCGGCTGAACAAAATTTCCCGGCGGCTGAACATACTTTCCC
This sequence comes from Pseudotsuga menziesii, assembly GCA_001517045.1. NCBI lineage: Eukaryota > Viridiplantae > Streptophyta > Pinopsida > Pinales > Pinaceae > Pseudotsuga > Pseudotsuga menziesii. The sequence goes on along the minus strand of LPNX011001039.1, from coordinate 356,530 downwards.
GGCAGCTGAACAAAATTTCCCGGCAGATGAACATAATTTTCCAGCAACCATGACCCTTTCCCGACGGTGGCTGCGCATAATTTACTGGCGGCTGTGATCTATTTTCCACGGCCGTCATTGTTCCTGTTTCCGGCAATCTTTTCCCGACACCGTGAACTATCTTGGGCGGTTGCAACATCTTTTTAGCTGGCCGCACTCTCATTCTCGGCAACTGCAACTCCGTTCCATTTGGAGGACATTGCCAGCACTAGAGACTATTTTTTTTGTAATTTGCAGCGTTGATTCCTGCGTTAACGAAAGAAATTGCTTCCACTCCTAAAGATAGCCCTGATTTATTCCACTCGTGCCGTCCAACTTAGCATTATTCTGACCCCGGCGATGCGATGGTTTTTTTTTCCTTGGTGGCAGGCATTATGGCATTACCCGTGTCATTATGATTCAGTTAATGCCTGTGCACGAGCTCAGCTTTGCAGCGTCAGCAATTACACGCTTCATCATTATCCGCAGGCTATCCGATGCACAGTCACACGAGGTATGGCCTTGATTTTCACGTGATTAAGCGTTGATTTGATTTAATAATATCAGTCTTGCCTTTATACATATTATCATTATGGCTTAATTAATCCCCTCCCTCGTGCGACGTAAAAACTCATAACCGCCACCTTTCCCAATTTGGCATAAAATTTTTGAACCCCCCTCTGTACTAAACTTTCCAAATTTACCATCCTTTTCTCAACATCTTTCCTCAGCGACCTGTGCATCCTCTGCTTTGCAATCTCCATTCTCGGACTCTGTAATTCTGCAGCCACAACCATGGGGCTTCCAGCTCGCCATGAACCTTTGAATACACAGGAACTCAGGACTAATCCTGAGGTTTTCGCCATTTTTCAAGCTGCTAGCTGGACTGAATATTTTGAGCGACTGGACGGATTTAACCGAGAAGCAGCTTTGCAATTTGCTCTGAACCTCTGAGACACTCACTCTGAAGTATGGGGGCTGCGGGTAGAGGTCTCTGAGACCGTTATATCTGAGGTTACTGCTATCCCACGGGAAGGAAAGGAATGGTTTGGACGACGAGTTTCCACGACGATTGCACGGGAAGAATTTTTACGAGCAGGGGAGCAAGTTCAGTCGTCAAGAAGAGGGATTGCACTGCCTTCGTTGCCGCGGCTGTGGGATCAGGTTGCTGTCTTTGTTAAGAAGTACATCACCTGTGAAGGTAGGTAACAAACTGTTTATAATTCTGATCTACCATTGCTTTCTCATCTTC